>JAWWLR010000004.1:40735264-40749125 GCA_035041075.1 Acraspis erinacei | reverse complement strand
ATATATTTTTTTTAACTACGAGCTGAACTCTAAAAATTAAAAATTCGAATATCAACTCCAAATATACACATTAATAGTGAACAGGAGTAAGGCTTGTAGTCAAGAAATATCATATAAAAACCGTCCTCATAGAGCTTTTAAAAAAAGTAATTTGTTATTTATCTATAAAATCTATCTATTCTCAGAAACAAAAAAAAATCACAATCCGTGAGGAAATGTGATAATTAAAGAAGTGATATATATTCGATGATTACAACTAAATATTTAGAAATCCAAAGGCATCTTCGAAAGGAATTCATCAGCATGCTCTTCTCATATAAAAAAAGTGATAAAAAATTAGACGCGTGTCGTTACTTTTTCAAAATCGGCTCCAGGCAGGTGATTTTTTTGTTTGTTTCTTTTTTTTTTTTGCAATCAGCTTTCCTTGCCAAAAATCATATTCTCGATCTAAATTTGTGCGAAAAACTTACGTCATCTGACTGAAGCCAAGAGAGTTTTGCGAGCCGAGACACGTCTAATTAAATTCTATAATCCCGATGAAATCCCACAGAACTGAATTCTGTCAATATGAGATCTACGCATTGAAATAAATATTCAAGATCTACTATTGATACTCGTAGCAACGTTATAAATTAGTATTCAGTTTGAGAAAACAATTTTTCTCGCCTTCTGTGCTTTATAAGAAAAAGAAAAAACCTATACGTATCCCGTCTGTGCTTACGATTAAATAAGTAAATATGCATTATCTCGATCCTTTCCGCGACTGGTTTGGCTTTTCGATAAAAAAATAATTACGCTTAGAGCTGGGGATTTTCAAACTTCGGTCCTTTGGTTACAACTATATCCGCATAAGAATATTCTTGATTTAGTTCCAAGACTTGGAACTTCTTCAGGACTAAGAGTGTGTAGAATTTCTGTGCAGCCTGTAAACACAAAAAACAACGATTATTAATGAGATATTAATACTTTTTCCGTGCATAAAGGATAACAAATAAAATTCATAAGATTTCAAATGAATTCAAATGGATTGGAAAATTTTGTTTTCATAACAAAATTCCACTGAAATCTGTAAACATGGACAGAGTTTAGAGGAATTAATTCATAACAATTTAAAAATATAAAAAAAACTTCATTTAATTCAATAAGTTTTAAACGAAAATGGAAAAATTTAAGGGAATTTAAAAGAATTCAGGGCGAATTAAAAAAAAAAAGAAATTCAAATCTCTCCAAACCTTTGAAACCCTACACATTTCTAACCAAAGAAGTGACTAATTACTAAAAAACCAATTAAAGTTAAATCAACAAAATTGCATTGATTTAAAGAAATTTAAATAAGACTAAAATAAAATTTAAAATCCTACTTAACGTCCAATAATCAAATTAATGTGAAGAATTACTGAAAATAAACCGAAGAATCCAACGATCAAATTTGGACAACCACCATAAAATGTTCTTAATGAATTTTGAAAAGAGATTACAATTTTTTCTTAAGAAAGAAAAGAAAAAAATGTCCTTTTTGGACAAAAATAAAAAATTTATTTTTCTTTCCTCTATTATTTTTGTCCAAACAGGAAATGTTTTTCAATACAACTTGAGTGAATTTAGAGAAATTGAGTGGGAAGTTATAAAAATCAAACTGGATTTTAAAGAACAATGCAAAAATATGAAAAAATGCATTGAATTGAGTAACTTTGAAATGAGTTTAGAAAAATTAAAGAGAATTTAAAAGAATTGGATAAAATGCATAAGAACGTAAGGTGGTTTTAAAGACTTCAAAATGAATTAAACCATTTTTTTTTAAATCCACTGAATTGACTAGAATTTAGAAGATTAAAAAAATCAGAATAAATTGATGAAAATTCTGGGCGAATTTCAAAAAATATTTGAAAATTTTATCAAATCTTTGAAACACTACAACCCCTTAGAATCTTTTAAAATATTTTAAAACTATATTTCAAATCCTTTGAAACCCCATTAGATTACTGAAATCAATTACAAATTTCTTTGTAATCTTTTAAAACACCCTAAAACATTACAAATTCTTTAAAATTATTTTAAGTCCCTCGACATTTTTTAAAGCTCTTGAAAATGTCAAGGTATTTGAAAAAAGATTTTTAATTCTTTGACCATTTTATAGTGATCCTCAGGATCCATTTATTGAAAACTTTAAAAATTCATAAAAATCAATTGAATTGACTAGGATTGAGTAAATTTGGAAGAATTCAAGTGATTAAAAAAAATCGAGTGAATTTAAAAGAACTCAGGATATTGAAATCCTCGGAATTATAAGATTTTAAGATATTTAAAAAAATATTAATATTAGAATATCTTATAACCTCAAGGTTCTGTAAAATTTTTCCATCTCTTACAAAATTCTAGATAATGCACTATCCTAAAATATTTCAAACGCTTTTAAATCCCTTGAAATTAATGAAATTAATGAATAATTCCTTGGAAATTTTCATAATTCCCTAAAATATTTCTAATTAAAAGCTCTTGAAAATGCTTTAGAAGTTTAAAAAATACCATAAAATCTCGAAAATGCTTTCAAATTATTGAAATCTATTTAAAAATTCTCGGAATCTTTAAAAATACACTGAAACAGTTCAAAAGAATTGAAGAAAATTCAACTACTTGGTTGAAAGTTGAACTATCTTAAGTCAAAATTGATTTTATTAGTAAAGATTATTAGATTATTAGTAAAGATTTAACTATTTTTTTAAAATACTTTGGAGGTAGGGGGGCGAAAATCAATTTATTAAAACTTAAAGTTTAGCTGAATTACATTTTTGGTTGAAAATAGATAGTTTTTAGTTTAAAATTCCAACTATTAGGTTAAAATATAACTTTTTTTATTGAAAATTCATATTTTCGTTTGAGGTAGAAAATGTAATCTTCTTGCTCGAAAATTCAACGATATAGTAAAAAGTTAAAATATTTTACTAGAAAAAGTCACTTTAGATCCATCTCGTAGGATGAAAATTCAATTATTCTGTTAATAATCCTTTTTATCATAATTGATGGCTTTTATTTTTTTTAAATTCAACTATTTTGGTTAAAAGTGAACTTTTTTCTCGAAAATTTAACTTTTATTAATAGAAAAATGGTCTTTTCGGCTTAAAATTCGACTGTTTTGAAGAGAATTCACTGATTTACTTGGAAATTCAACAGTTTTTTTATTTTTCTTTCTTTCTTAATTGAAAAACCTATTTTGGTCCAAAATTCACCTATTTTGGTACAAATTTTATATTTATTGGTTCAAAGTGCTACTGCTTGGTCAAAATAATCTGTTTTGATTAAAGATTCAACTACTTTGTGGAAAATTCGTATTTTTTGGTTCAATTCAACTGTTTTTTATTAAAAATTAAAATATTTTTTTGTTGTGAAATATCAACTATTACATTTTCCTTAAGAATTAACTTTTTTAGTTAAATTCGACTGTTTTCAATTAAAAATAAAAAACTTTATTGTTTGAAATACGAACTTTTTCAAAAATTGGAATCAGAATCTGTTTTCATTGAAAATTAAACAATTTTGCTAAAAATGTAATTCTTTTGTTTAAAAAATCTTTAAAAAAAAACTGTTTTGCTAAAAATTCAGGTTTTTGGGTTGTATATTGTATATTGCTTTAGTATAAAAATGAACTATTTAGTACAAAGTTTATGTATTTTCTTGTAAAATTGTCGTTTTTGGTAGAAAATGTAATATTTTTGCTTGGAAATTCACCTACTTCATCCAAAGTTAAAATATTTTCTTAAAAAAGTCACTTTATTAGTTGAAGATCGATCTCGTTGGATAAAAATTCAAATATATCGTTAAAAATTCATTATTATTATATATATTTTTTAAATGCAACTGTTTAATCTTTCTTATTTAAAAATCCAACCGTTAATTAAAAATTCCTCCACTTTGCTTGAAATGTTTGGTTATAAATGCGAATGTTTGGTCTCAAAGTAAATTTTTGTTTGTGTTTAACTTTAGTCGTATATCTCTGATGAAGGAAAAAAGGGTTAGAATTTTTTCAAAAAAGCGTGACGTAATTTTCAGACAGCCCCTAAAAATTTCAAGTTTTAGAAAAAGAAAAAACGGAAGCCTTACCTGTTTGCGGTTATTCTTATACGCCATTTCAGAGAGCGTTAACCTGTCTTTGGTATCCAGTTTATTCTTTATTACGTGATACATGTGCGCTGCTCTCTTGTTAAGAACTCTCTCTTCAAACTGCTCATAGGTTTCATCCACTTGCTGTTCCTCTTGCTGTCAATTTATAGGAATAATTCAGAAATGACGGCATACGAAGTTTCAAATTATTATTATTTATCGCACGCTGAATTGCCATTAAACGTTACATACAAAAAAATTATACGTTAATAAATGCATTTAAATGAAAAACATACCGGTCCAACAGAATGAGGGAATTCATAATCTTCCTGATTCCAAGGCGTTGAAGGCCCTCCTCTTTCCGAGACAGCACCAGGCGTGTGTGCTGGAGGATGTTGTTCGTCGTATCCCATATAAGGAACTTGAGGTTGATGCTGTTAAGAACAAGAAAAAAATGTTAAAAACCAACTCGTTATTGGGGGAAAAAATAATGAATCTTAATAAGGATCCGAGCAGATCATAAGATTTTAAACGTTTTAAAAAATTTAGAAATTTTAAAATATTTAAAGTGATTTTAGATTTTTTTAATTCAAGGGATTGCAAATAATTTAAAAGCATTGATTTATAAGATGTTGAAGATTTTTATGGATTTTAAGGAATTTATAAAAAATGTATGGTATTTTCAAAATTTTAATGGAATGTCAGAGGGTCATCAGACTGATAAAAATATTTTAACGGATTTCAGAATATTTAATAAGCTTTCGAATCATTTTAAAGAATTTAAAAACAATACAAAACATTTCGAACAATTAAAAAATATTTTACAGAATTTCAACAGATGCATTTTCAACTAAACTGATGAATATTTAACTGTTATACTGGTTTTTTTTACCTAAAGATGAAATTTTCAACAAGATTCATTTTCAAATAAAAAGATTAATTTTCTACCAAAAACTACCATTTTTCAACAAAATATATGAATTTTAACGAAATAGTTGAATTTTCAATCAAAGCACACATTTTTAACCAAATAATTTAATTTTTAACTAGAAAATAATCAGTTTTCAACAGAAAATGCAATAGTTACATTTTTAGTAAGAAAATTAATTTTCATTTTAACGGATGAATTTTCAACTAAAATGATGAATCCTCAACAGGAATAGTTGAATTTAAAAAAAAAACAATGAACTTTCAACTGATTTTTTTTTAAATAAAAAAGATCATTTTTCAACCAAAATTTGAATTCATAAATTTTCAGTCAAAAAATAAATGTTTAACAAAATAGTTAAACTGCCGGTAAAAATTTCTTTTCATCCAAAGAAAAACCAAGTTTTTAATCAAATAGCACATTTTGCAACAAAAGAAATTAATTTTTATTTAACATGATAAATCTTCAATAAAAAAAATTATTCTCAACAAATGAGTTTATTTTTCAACTAAGTAAATTTATTTCTAAACTAAAAGGTGAATTTTCAACTAAAATGATTAATATTTAACTGGAATACTAGAATCTTTAAATAACAAAGAAAAATAACTTTTAAACAAGGAGATTAACTTTAAAAGAAAAAAAATCAGTTTCACAACAAAAAAATCGACTTTTAACAAAATACGTACATTTTCAACGAAATAAAGGAATTTTCTACTTAAAAATCCATATTTACAACCAAATTATTACATTTTGAACTAGAAAAGGTTAATTTTCAACCGAAAATGTAACTTGTTTAATTTTCAGTTGAAAAAATTTACTTTCAACTAAACTGATGAATTCTCAAATGAAATTATGAATCTTCAAGTGAAATTGTTGAATTTTATACCCACTAAAAAGATGAATTTTCAATAAATAATATTAATTTTTTACAAAAAATACGAACTTTCTCAAATTATATGAATTAAAAAAATAGTTTAATTTTTAAATAAAAATCATCACTTTTCAACTTTTTAACAACAAAATAGTTGAATTTTTCATTAAGAATCTAATTCTCAAACTAAAAAAATATCGTATTTTTAGAAAAATAGCTAAATTTTCTACTGGAAAAATTATATACTTAATTGAAAAATTTGAGTTTCAACCAAGTAGTTATATTTTTAAAAAGAGGTGAATTTTCAATAAAAATCATGAGTGTTAAAAAAAGATGATTAATTTTTAACAAAAAGGAGTTCAGCTTTTAAACGCAAGCAGTTCAATTTTCAGGAAAAAAGGGAAATTCCCAACAAAAAAATGTAAAAAAATGTATATTATAATTCAGCGTTCCAAGACAAATTATAATTCTTTTGAATAAATACATACCAGCTACAACTCAGAATTACAATTCTTTGAAAAGCGTTCCTGTTACAATTCAGAATTTTTTTCCTTTTCAAAAATTGCTCGGAATTTGTTAAAATTGGAAAATTCCCGGTTCCAAGTCAGAATTAATATTATTCTGGATAAATTCCAGTTCCAACTATAAATTTGTAAAAAGTTGAATTATTTTAATTTTAAATAGGTTAAAAATCCATAAAATGCTTCGAAATTTTATTTCAGAATCTTGAAACATCTACACTGCTGTTGTTTAACATTTTTACAAATTAATTTTTTTTCTTTCTGCCAAATTAAAGAAATTGTTGTCGAATCTTCAAATTTAATTTTTGACAATTTTGTAAATCTTTATAAATATTTTCAAATATTCTCTTTAAATTATTTTATAAAATAAAAAATCATTTTCAATTTTTCTATGAAATGTTTTTTATTTTTCTGAAGGCTGTAAAAATCTTAAAAAGCTTCTAAACATTTGACTTACAAATTAAATTTGGTTAAATGGAACAATTAAAATTGTAACGGTCAAAGTTTGGTTTTGAATATTTAATTTATAATTACTGATTTTAAATTAACATTCGGATATTTCTACATACTAAGTAACTGTTCTTTTTCTTAATTAAAAAATGTCAGCTTGCATAGTTTAAAAATGGAGTATTTTAGACTGAAATTATATTTGAAAATTAAGTAAAAGCCTTTAACTATAAATATATTATTTTGACGTTATTTTTAAATCAAAATAATTTTATAAAGTCCCAATAGGGCGTTTAGATTTGTTTAACTAATAAGACTTTCCAATTAAAACAGTTTAATTTTTAACGTTAAAATCTAGACATTCTAAAATTGTAAACTGATGCTGAATCGTCTTCTACAATTATTATTATTCCTTTGTTAATGGTTTAGGTCTTTAAAACTGAATTTTAAAATTCTTGAAATTGAAATGTACGTTAAAAAATTCAAAATATAAAATGGAAAATTTTTAAAGTGAAAGATTTTCGAATTACGCATTCTAAATAAAACAATATCATAATTGTAAAAGATCACAATTAAACTAATTATTTTTAAAACGGTTAAAATCAAAGTTGGAAGGATTTTTTTCTCTACAAATTTGTAAAATTCCCAGTCAAAAATAAATTCACGGTCATTTTTCGGTTAAAAAAGTCGCCAATTATTATTTTCACTAAAATGCCCTGCAACTGTAGATAAAGTAGAAATCATTCTTTTGAAAAGGACCAAAATTATTAAAATAATTTGAATGTTGCTGTAATCAAAAGTTCTCAGTTTTTTAAATCAAATTCCCGGTCAAGGCGGCCATCCTTACACGACTTTATTTCCCACAGATATGATTAACCCCTCGCAAGGATCGAGTACCAATGTAAAAAATGTAAAAATACAAACCCCATCGTATCCCATATTCTCCATCTGTGGCATATGCGACATGTCCGGCATTGGCTGCATTTCCTGCATCGTGTCCGGAATTGGTGGAATTTGATGTTGCACTGGCGGCGGGATTTGATGTGGCACTTGCGGCGGTATTTGATGTGGCACTTGTTCGGGCATTGGCATTTGCATTTGTTGCAGATGATCGAAATCGGCTCCCGGATGCATCGGCGTCTGTGGTATTTGCAAGTGCTCTTCTGGCTGTGGCATCGGTGTCATTGGTGTCATGGGCGGCATCGGTGTCATTGGTTGCATCGCTGGCATCGGTGTCATTGGTTGCATCGATGGCATCGGTGTCATCGGTTGCATCGATGGCATCGGTGTCATTGGGGTCATCGGTGGCACTTGAGGAGTCGGCGGAGGCGGTTCCTCGGCCGTTCCGAGGAGTTGACTCACGTCGCTTGGAGGAATCTGTGGCATCTGGGGGATGTCCATGCCAAGTACAGGTACTTCTGGGACTGGTTCAATTATTCCCGATTGGTCGACCGACGAACCCATCATGCCGGATATGTCGGGCACTGAAGGTTCCTGCGGTAGAGACACGTCGGGAGGCAGTGGCGTTTGTGGTATCGGCGTTTGCGGAATCAAACTTGGTGCTTCCGCCAATTCTGCACCGAGTGAAACTTGTCCAAAGTGTGCGACCTGTAAATAAGGGCATTAGATAAGCGACTACTTTTGAGTAAATCAAGGCTAGAAAAAGTTCGCATCGCAATCAAAAGGCAAATCAATCTACCTCTTCGTCTAATGGGGCCTTGCGTTTGCGACCTGCTCGTTTCCCGAGAATGCTCTGTTCGAAAGCAGCTTCTTCTCCGGCTTCTCTCATCTGCTCCAGAGGCATTGCATCCTCATCAGCGCCGAAGCGTCCAAAGTCTTCATGATCGTAGGATTTACTGGTCAAGTGTCGCTGATAATTCTAATAAAGAAAACAGATTAATTATAATTTGTCTAGAAAAATGAAAAAAGACGAAGAATTTCAGGATTTTTATTATATTTTTATTCTATTTATCGCAAGCTTATTTACCAACAATTTCTTATAAAAAGGGTTATTCACAAAATACTTGATACATTTAGGGGGAGGGCCGAAAGGTCTTTTTAATAATATCAGCTAAAAATATTAATTTTGAACAAAACAAAAAAAAAGAAGAATTTTCAACCAATTAGTTCATTTGTCCACCAAAAATATGAATTTTCTACTGAAATAATAAATCTTTAGAAGAAATTGATTTCTTTTAGCAAAGTGGTTCAACTTTGAGCCAAGTATAATTTAATTTTCAACCACAAAGGACAACTATTAAGTTTTTCAAAGAAAAACGTAATAGTTGATATTTCAAACAAAAACAAAAAATAGTCAAAATAGTTGAATTCTCAACTACAACAGAATAATTTTCAACAAAAAATATTAATTTTCTAAAGTTTTAGGATAGTCTTATTATCAAAAATAACTAAATTATGTTAAATTAAGTCATTGCATTTACAAACATATAACCAAAACTTTCAAACAAAATAGAAGAATTTTCAACCAAAAATGAACTAGTTAAATTTTCAGTTAAAAACAATTAATTTTCAATGAAAAAAAGAATATTTCAACAAAGTAGTTAAATTTCCAACCAGAGATGAATATTCAACCAAAAATTTACTATTTAATAAAGTGGGTCAACATTTAACCAAGTAGTTGAATTTTTAACAAAAAAGGATGCATTTTTTTACAAAAAATGTAATAGTTAATTTTTCAATCAAAATGATTTTAATTTTAAAACAAAAAATTTGAATTCAGTAAAAAAAGGCTTGAAAAAAAAACCAGAACAGATTAATTTTCAACAAATTAGTTCAATTTTCAATCAAATATAGTTTAATTTTTATCAAAAAAATATGACTTTTCAGCGAAAAATCTAATATGTAGTGGATATTTCAACAAAAAAAAGAAGAATTTTCATAAAAATAGTTGAATCCTCAACCCAAAATGACGAATTTTCAACAAATTAGTTGAATTTGTATACCAAAACTTTTTTTTAGAAGGGAGTTGAATTTTCAGCAACAAAGCTAATTTTAAACCAAGAAAGATACATTTTTAACCACAAAAAATGACTTTTCTAACATAAAAGATAATTATCGACGAAAAATTTAATAATTGATATTTCAAACAAAAAATATTTTATTTTAAAATAATAAAACTTTAAAATACAACCTAAAAGACGTATCATCAACAAAAAATAGGCTAGTTAAATTTTTAATTAAAACAATTATTTTTCAACCAAAAAAGATTAATTTTTAACGAAAAATGTAGAGTTGATATTTTAACAAACCAAAATTTTTATTTTGGAAACAAAAACAGTTAAATTCAAAGAAAATATAGCAATTTTCAACAAAACAGTTATTTTTGTCCACCAATTTTCAACTAGAAAAGATGATTTTTTAAAACGAAAAATGTAATAGTTATTATTTCAACCAGAAAAAATCTTTTTCATCAAAATAGTTGATTCCTCAACCAAAACAAAATAAATTTTCAACAAAATTGTTGAACTTTCAAACAAAAAGTTTTATAATAAATAAAATATCAAAAATGAATCAATATTCTTGCACTAAAAAATTGCATTCACAAACAAATAGTTACAGTTGAATTTTCAAACCGAAAAACTTATTTTCGTAGAAGACAATTGTATTTTCAACCAAAAAGTAATTTAAAAAGACTGTACAAAAAAAATAAACAACAGATGAGTTGAATTGTCGGCCACAAGAGACTTTTTAACCAAATAGTTGAATTTTCCACACACAAAAATGATATCTTTTCAAACAAAATAATTAAATTTTCACCGAAATTGTAATTTTTTAAGCGAAATACATCAATTTTGAACCAAATATACAATTACATAATATTTTGAATCTTTTAAAATTTTTTGAAATCATTGAAATCTTCTCGATTTTGTTTAAATATTTTGAATTCGTTCAACATCTTGGCAATATTTTCGAAACCTTTCCCATTAATTTGAAATTATTAAAATATTGTCAACCAGTGTAAAATCTTTCGAAATCTTCGTAATTTTTTGTGAAATCTTTTGTCAAATTGTTTGAAATATTTGTGAAAATTGCCTTAAGTCTTTTATTGCGAATTATTTTAATTCGCTCAAAATCATTGAATTATTTGAAAGCTTAGTGAACACCTTTTTCTAATCTTCTGAAATATTTTGAAACCTTCTCAAATCATTTCAAGTCTTTTAAATATTGGAAAATTTTGGAAATATTTTGAAACCTTTTAGTAATGTTTTAAAATTTGCTTAGTTTAGTTTAGTAATTTGTTTGGTTGCACGAACCTTGAATAATACTCGTGCAGGTATCGGCCTTCCTGGAAGAGCGAAAAGCTTTTCGACACCTCCCGTCTCCTTCCAATGCATTAATCTCTTTGTGGGAGGTGCGAGATCTAAAGTCGTGACGATGTCACTTGTGTCTGAAAGCTGGGCCTTCATCTCCTCACCGGAGATGTTCTTCACCTCGTCGACGATCAGCTTTCGCTTGCGTTTTGCTTTCGTGAATCCTGAAGCGACAGAAATCGGTTTTTAGAAAAAATATTACAGAAATCTTTTATTTAAAAACAAAAAACAAAAAACAAAAAAAAACGTGGATTAGGTCTCACCTTTGAGAGCAGAGGCATCGACAGGGGCGAGAGCAAAGCTTTCCTCCTCGTCGTGGAGTAATGTGGTTTGCTCTTGGATAGGTGGAGGAAGATCTTCAATCGCATCCATTGCAAGATCACCGTGAATAGAGGGAGGTGCAGGAGTAAAGCGTCGACTAGCAACACTTGCTCTTCCTCCTCCGAGATCGTCGGCTCCTATCGCTGGTGTTGCTGTCCTTGAACCGTCGCTGCTGCTCAAGAAAATTAAATTTTCATCATTTCTAACATAATATTTTTAAAGTACTGAAAATGAATTTCCATTTTGATTTAGAATGTTATTCTTTATTCTATAAATTATTAACATTCCTAGTTATCGCAGGACTGGAAATTGAACAATTTAATTTTCTTTTCCTTGACCTTTTTTTTAATTTAAACTATTTTTTGAAATATTTATCGGTTTCGTTTAAAAATTCATCTCCGTCTGTAGCAACTCTCACCTTTTTTAGTTAAAAACGCAACTGCCTGATTAAAAATGATTCTTTTTCAGTCGAAAACTTTTTTTTTTAATTCAACAATTTAATTGAAAATGTTTGTATATTGTTGAAACTTCGTCGTTCTTGGTAAAATATCAATTTTTCTTGTTAAAAATGTAACAACTTCATTGAAAATTAATTTACCTTAATTTTTTATTTAAAATAAATTTTAGGTGAAAAATACGACTCCTTAACTAAAAATGAAAAACTTTTCTTGCTTAAAATTTCGATTATTAGATTTCTAGTTACAAATTAGTTTCGTTTGATTAACAATTATTTTTTTTAAGCGAAAATTTAATTATTTTGTTGCAAATTCAACCACCCCGTTGAAGTTTAATTTTTTTGCTGAAAATTCATATTCTTGGGTTGAAAATTACACTATTTTTTAGGAAATTCATCTTTTAGGCTTGCGCAAATATTTGGTACAAAATTAAACTGTTTAGTACAAAATTCGTTTTTTTTTTTAAATTGAAAATTCTTTAAAATGAAAATTAAACTACTCCATGTTTAGTTAAAAATTATCACTTTTATATTTAACATTGAAATATTTAGTTTAAAAAGTTTAGAAACGAAAAAAATAAACTAAAAATTAATAAAATAAAGTTGGGACTAATATTCATCTTTTCTGGTAGAAAATTAATCTTCTGGGATTAAAATACAACTTTTTTTTTTTAGAAAACCGGCCTTTTTGATTAAAAATTTAACTGAATGGTTGAAAATGAATTTTTTTGTTGAAAATTTACATTCTAGGGTAGAAAATTAATTTTTTTGGTTTCCAACTTTCAACTATGTTGTCAAAAAATGTCTTTTGGTAAAAACATTAATCATCTTAGTTGCAAATTCAAGTATTTGGTTAAAAATTTAAGTATTTTATCGAAAATTTAACTGCTTGGTACAAAATGTATGCACTATATAAAGAAGCCATCTTTTTGGTGGAAAATTTATCATCTGTGTTGAAAATGCTCCGTTTCGGTGGATAATGTAACTATTGAAAATTCAAATCTTTTGTAGAAACATCATCTTTTTAGTTTAAAAACCAAATATCCGAAAATTAATCTGTTTTGATTGATTGAATTATATTTTTGGAAATTCATCTTTTATGGTTCAATCCAATTTTTTTCGATCAAAAATGAAATTTATTCTGAGTTAAAATATTAATTATTACATTGTTTGTTCATTCATAAGAAACAGTCAGACACCCCCCCCCCGCCTGCCGTTATTTTTGGATGAAAAATAATAAAGTCACCAAAAATGCAGTCGGTGAAAAATTACGGAAGATATGGGTTGGAGGAGTCAAAACTTACGAACCCTATGAAAGGCTTTAAAAATACAACTAAAAAATCCAAAGAAAAGTACAGAAATATTGCCTTTACCAGACAATTGTAAGAATATAGTGTCTCAGGGTGGCTATTCGGCGGACGATTTAAAATTTCCGGTCAATTCCTGCTTTTTCCCAGTCAAGTTTTTCAGTTTTCCCAGACAACTAAAAGTAACATTTATATTTGTCGCAAAACGCAAACATTTCATCCTTTAAACACAACAGAGTAAAAAAAGGCAAAATAATGAATTTACAACTAAAATTATGAATATTTAACTGAAATATTTGAATTTTTAATAAAAAGATGGATTTTTAAATGATAAGATTAATTTTCAAACAAAAAGAATTATTTTCCACCGGAAAATACATGACGTTTTACGAAATAGTTGAATTTTCGATCAAGGAGATAAATTTTTAACTAAGTAGTTAAATTTTGAAATAGACAAAAATCAATTTTCAACAGAAAATGGAATAGTTACTTTTTTAGTCAAACAAATGAATTTTCATCAACTGATGCATTTTTAACTAAAATGATGAATCCTCAACTGGAATAGTCGAATTTTAAAGAAAAA
>JAWWLR010000004.1:40716609-40735164 GCA_035041075.1 Acraspis erinacei | reverse complement strand
AACTGGAATAGTCGAATTTTAAAGAAAAAAAAAAGTTTAAAACTAAAAAAATGAATCCTTAACTGAAATAGTTGAACTTTCAACGAAAACTATATATAATTTTTAATAAAAAAGATCACTTGTCAACCAAAACTTGAATAATTACGTTTTAAGTTAATAAAATCAATTTTGAACCAAAAAAGAAGAACTTTCAACTAAAAACATCATTTTTCACTCAATAATTTGATAATTAAATTTACAGTCGAAAAATGAATGTTCAGCCAAAAAAAAAAAATGAATTTTTAACCAAAATTATGGAATATTCAACTGGCATAATATTTTAAGTTAAAAAAAATTATTCTCATATACAAAAGAAACAAATTTTCAATAAAACAGCTCACTTTTCAACCGAAGAATTCAACCGAATTTTGTACTAAAATTATGAATCTTTCACAAAAAAAAAAAAATAATTTTTAACGCAAAAGTTTATTTTTCAACTAAAAAGAAGAATTTTTAAACAATGAGATTAACATTTCAAGAAAAAAATAATTTTCTACCAAAAAAAATCGATTTTCTATAAAAAAAAGTAGTTTGAAAAAAATCGAAATACATCAATTTTCAACGAAATAAATCATTATTCAAATTAAAATGACAAATTTTCATTCAAATGGCTAAATTTTAAACTAGAAAAGGTCCATTTTCAACTGAAAGTGGAACGGTTAAATTTCTAGTTGAAAAAAATTGACTTTTAACCAAACCGATTAATTTTCAACTAAAACGATGAATCTTCAACTGAAATAGTTCAATCTCATACCTACCAAAAACATAAAATGTTAATCAAAAATAAAATCGTGTAATTCTCCGTTAAAAACCGGTTCCTAAGCAAAAAAATCGAATTTTCAGTAAAATAATTCAATTTTTAGTTGCAAAATTTATTTTAAACAAATTAGTTACATTTATAAAAAGAGAAAATTTATTTTTAACAAAAGAGTTTAGCTTCCATCCGCCAGCAGTTGAATTTTCAAGTAAAAAAATGTAAATTCCTAACGGAAAACAGTAAAAAATAATTATATAATAATTTAGAAATATTTCTTCTTTGAAATTCAACTTCTACTCTAAAAACTACTTGAAGGAATTTATTTTTCTAAAATTTGATAGAAAGGATAAAAACGATAATTGATAAATTGACCAAAATTATGAAAATAATGAAAAATTGAATTTCGCTACGATTAGAAGTAAATTCCGGCTTATTAATTCAATTCTCGGCCTTTCCCGGTCAAGACCCCACCCTGTGTCTTTAGTTTATTTTTTGTTGGTTTAAAATAGAAGCAAAATGGTGTCATCACTCAAAAAAATGCCAATAGAGTGGCGAATTCGAAGCCTGTATACACAACATTTTCCCCATTCGAACCAGCTGAAAAATCGAAAATTAGAAATGCAAAAGTACCTCATTCCTCCCATTGGGGAAGGCGGTCCTGCAAAGTGATCACCCATGTCATCGTCCGAATCGTCATGAATCGAAGGAGGCGGTGGTGCACCTGCTGCCGCATCCTGCTGTTCCGCGATCGAACTAACTTCAGGTACTGGTACGTCTCCCATCGGCGCTTCATCGAATAAACCTCCCTCGAACAATCCACCAGCTGCAAGAAATTAAAAAAATAAATAAAAATAATCAATTTCCCAAAGATTCTTGGCTGGGAAATAAAATAAAATGAGACATACATATTATATCTTGACCCAGGTGACCACCGAATCCATCGTCTCTGATTGGAGTGTCGATATCCATCGGCTGAGCCGTCGATGAAGTTCCAGGTACAGGCTCCTTTTCTTTTTGCTCTAGACTAGTTTCCATACCCGGTTCACTGAACAACATGTGACCCTGAGAGAGAAAAGCATTAGTAAAATCCATGCCTTATGCCACTTATTCAGGGTGTCTACTCAAATCCTGGAAGAAAATTCCCTGACAATTCCAGGTTATTGTCTCGGTATCTCAAATTTTTGCCAGTCAAATATTTTGCATTTTTTAAAACATGAACTCGGAATATGTACACAATTTCGCGAGAGTTTATGATGAATAATGTTTTTTCTCTCTTAATTTTTAAGGATTCAATTCATATGTTTTATTTAGGAAGCACTGACAACTTACAGTACAGGTCAAAAGTTTGAATACACTTCTTTTTTTATGGTTGATTAAGTTCTCTTAAGTTTAAATATGTCAGAGCTAAAATTTATTCACTTTAAAAGATTAAATTATCTCAAAATTCTGTAGAAAATAAGCCCCGATTGAAGCCTATTTGTCTATTTTTCAAGTTCATATTGCAAGAATAGTGTATATGTCAAGGTTTTATTAAATTTTCAATAATTTTTTTCACATTCAATGTTTTTTTACTGTTCTTGGACTCATTTTGAAGCTATTTTTCACAGCATCATACCAGTTTATGAGTATAAATCGTAAAAATTGCCGTATCAAATTGCAAGGACTTGGAAGTTGTTACAAAAAGTTGAAAAAATTGCAATATTCTTTGAAGTAAGCAAAATATTTTTCTAGAATATATGAAACATATAATCATGAAGTTTCTACGAAATTTCCTTAAAAATATATATATTTATTTAATTTGTATTCTGCTTTGCCCACAAATAAGGTTTCAAATTTTTCCAACTTTTTCGTTATAAATTGAAGTTCTTGCAACACGATAAATTAAATTTAAGAAAACATTGAAATATAAACTATTCTTGCAATATCTACTTGAAAAATAGCCTGTACTGTATATTACAAGATGTTCTTAAATATATAAGCACCATCTATTAATTAAATAATAAAGTAGTACTGAAAGCATAACAATTAATTTCTTCAATTTGTCTCCAAAGTACCAAACAGTTGAATTTCAACTGACAGAAATAAATTTTCCACTCGAAACAGAAAATTTTCAACAAAACTGATGAATTTTCAATTAAATTTATCAATATTCAACAGTAATAGATCAATTTTAAACCAAAAAAAAAAGACATTTTAACAAAACTTCAACTTCCAACAAAGTAATTTGATTTTCAACCAAAAAAGATGAATTTTCAAACAAGAAGATTCATTTTCTATCAAAAAAAAGGATTTTTTTAACAAGAAACATGAAGTTTTAACAAAACTAGTTGAATTTTTAACTAAAAAATCAACATTTTCACCCAAATAGTTGAATTTAAAAACTAACAAACATCCATTTTTAACCATAAATGGAATTGTTCAATTTTCAGTTTAAAGAAATTAACTTAAACAAAAAAAAAACAATTTTCAACAAAATAGTTAAATTTTTAAGCAAAGTGATGAATTTTCATTATTTTCAACTATAATGATGAAGTTTTAATTAAAATAGATGAAATTGAAACAAAAATTATGAGTTTTCAACTAAAATTATGGAATATTCTCTTATGAAAAAAGAAGTATTAGTAAGTATTGGATCCAGTGATTTTTTGGGAAAAAAGTATTAGATCCAATACTTATTTTCGTAAGGGTTAAACTGGATTAGTTAAATTTAGATCATTTTACAAATAAAATAAATATGTTTGCATACTTGGATCTATAACGAAAAAGATTAATTTTAAAAAAATCTATAAAAATGACTTTTAAACAAAATACATGAAGTTTACACAAAATAGTTGAAATAGTTAAAAATATATATTAAATAAATAAATTTATTTTATTATTATTTATTTATTATTATATATTAAATAAATATATATAATAGTTGAAAATAGTTGAAAAAAATAGTAGAAATAAAAAAGATGAATTTTCAACCAATAATGAAATAGTTCTATATTTTTTTTAATAATTACATTTTCAAACAAAGTGATGAATTTTCAACTAAAATGAATAATTTTAAACTTGAGTAGTTGAATTTTAAACCAAAAAGACGAATTTTTAACAACAACAAAAAATTAATTTCTAATATACCAAAAAAGACGATTTTATAACTAAGAAAAAATAATTTTTCAAACAAAAATTCAATATTTAAACTTGCAATTAAAAACATTAATTTAAAACAGAAAAAACTTAAGAAAATAGTTAAATACGGTAATATAAGACTACTTTTACCAATGAAGAATCATTTGTATTGAATTTTATATTGTAATTAAAAACAATAATAAGCACGCTAATGAAAAAATTGCCAAAAAATTGTGATTTCCGTAGAACTGGAATTAATTTAGAGGAAAAATTACTTACAAAAATTCAAGGGAATTAGAACTTGTAAAAATTCAGGGTGAATTCGAAAAAAATCAATCTCTTAGAATCTTCGAACCCCTACTAATTTCTAACACAGACTGAAATGAGAAGAATTAGATAAAATTTATTTTAAAAATCGAGCTGAATTCAAAAAGCAATCAAGTGAATTAAAAAAACAATTAAAAATATGGAAAAGTTAATTGCATTGGGTAGAAATTAGCAGAATTTAGGATAAATTAATAAAAATGCAGGGCGAATTCTAAATTAATTGCAAACAAATATTTGAAAATCTCTTTAAATCTTCGAAACAATACGAAATCTCTCATGACTTGTGAAAAATTATTTAAAATCCATTAAAATTATTTAAGCTTTTGGAAATCCCTTGGAATTGTTTAAAAGTCTTGAAAATGCCTTGGAATATTTTAAAATATTCTAAAATAATTTCCGTCATTGGAAGCCTTCAAACTGCTGAAATAAATAAAAAATGTCTGGGAATCTTTTAAAATTTCCTAAAATATTTCGAATCCTTTGATATGATTAGAAAGCTCTTGAAACTTTTTAAATCGCTTGAAAAGACCTGAGAACCTTTTACAATACCCTTGAGTATTTCAAATCCCATTAAATTACTGAAATCAACCAAAAATGTCTTTCTACTCTTTTAAAAAAAACCTAAATTATTTGAATTCCTTTAAACTTCATTAAAATTGTTTAAAGCTCTGGAAAATACCAAGGAATTTGAAGACAAAAATAAGTTAAAATATTTCAAAAATTCAACAACAAAATCCATTGAATTAAGTAGAAGAGAGTCAATTTAGAGAAATTGAAGGGAATTCATAAAATTCAAGAGAATTTAAAAGAAATTAGCATAAATTAATAAGAATTCAGAGTGAATTCCAAATCTCTTCAAATCTGAATGAATAAATTCTTTAAAATCCAATAAAATATTATAAAATCTCGTGAAATTCTATGATGATATTTTCTGAAAGTTTATAAATTCAGAAATTCTAGACAATTTTGTATCCTAAACTATTTCCAAAGCTTCAAAATCACTTCAAATTAATGAAATTATTGAAAAATTCCTTGCAATATTTTTAAATTTCCTAAAATACTTCCAATTAAAAGCTCGTGAAAATGCCTCAGATGTTTTAAGGATACCCTAAAATCTTAAAAACTCCTTCAAATTATTGAAATCTATTAAAAATTTCTCGGAATCTTAATAAATACCCTGAAATATTTCAAAGAATTGAAGATAACTCTAAAATAGTTATAAACCTGAAATGAATAGTGATTAACCCACGAATTAATTTCTCGAATGAAAAGTGACTGACGTGATATATAAAAATTCTCTGGCAATTCCAGGTTTTCCAGGTAGAGTAGACACCCCGTTATTTCCGTGTTTCTATATTAAATATTAAACGAAGAGAAGTTTAAATACTTGATCAAGGGTAGGTTCCATGCTTCCAGCATGTCGAAGCAGTTCCGGAGGTTCGGCGTCGAAACTCATGTCACCAAATCCTTGATCGTGAGTAACCAACGAGAGACTACCATAGTCCTCCCTCATGGTAATCTCTTCAGCTCTCGATTGATTTAAACTGAATTGAGCCTCTATGTCGACATCTCTATAAAACGAACTAATTTTTTATTTCAAAACAATGAACTCGCTTAGTTGCTTCGAATCTTCTTTTTGGTTATTTTCTTTTCGGTAGCAGAGAAAAGTTAACTTACTTTAATTCAGGCATGGCAGTGTCGAAATCGTGGAACACTTCGGGAAGAGTGATTGCGGTGACTGCAGCCTCTCGGTGTTCTTCTGGCAAATCGACCATTCCTGGTCTGAATGCCATTTTGATTTTGACGAAGGCTTCATTACAGTCGGCCAGTAGGTATTTGGCCTTTCTCGAATAAATTCGCACCACTCCGAGCAACAGGTGACCCGAGGTTCGTAAAGCCATTTTAACCTATTGAAGAAAGAATTTTTGCATTTGGGATTAGAGTGTCCAGAGATTCTTAAGAACAAAATTCAAGGTCTTTTCCAAATAAGGAAATCAAGTTTTTCCCGGTAGAATTTTCTGTACATCAAATACTGAAATAATATCGATCACACCACAAAAGGACCTAAGATATGGGAAACAGGATCATTTTTTCATGAAAACAGGGGAAAATAGGGGAAAGATTTAACATTTTAAATTAGAATCTTTGAAATAGAAAAAAAAATCTAACTATAAATAAAATTTAAAAAAGGAGTAATTTTGGTTTTAAAAATGGTAACATTCGTTCGAAATCCATTCATGGCGATATAAAAAAAAATAAAAAATCAAATGCTAAAAAAAACGAATGTTCCCTCTTTTAAAAACGCCATCATTAATTATGAAATTTTTCAGTTGACCAAGAATCGAAATTTTGAGAAATGATAAAGAACGGAACGCTAAAACAAGAAAATGTTATTTGAAAACATACTTCCCTTATGTGCAATTATTTGGCATGAATTGATATTCTTGAGTATTTGTTTTCAAAAACAGTTTTTTAAATAACATAATTCTTGTTACGCCTTCTTGTGCAATTTTGTTGCACAATTAGGTTTTGAAAGTTTATGTTTGTTTAAAAAACTGTACATTCAAAAATAATTAATCGTTAAACTCATTTAAAATTCAAATGGCGTGATTTTGAATATTTTACTTTAAATTGTTCAAGATCGAATCCTTAATTTTACAGCCGTTCAAATTTTAATATTCCATTTTTTAATTATTTAACTTTATACATTTCAATTAAACCAATTCTATCCTTGATTTTCCACATTTTCAGCATTTTTAAAATTATTTCAGTTTCTAGTTTTTGATAGAAAAATTTTGAAGGTATAAAATGAAAAACAAATTCGGATAGTTTTTACGTTAATTTAATAATTATGGAGAATTAATAATAATTGTAATGTAATAATCTGGTAATAATAACGCGTAATAATAACAATTAAATAATAATTAATTTTTATTCTTTTCACTATACCTCAATTTTTCTCGTTTTTTCACTTAAAATCGAACTGAAGTAGTTAAAAGTTTAATTTAATTTATTTACAATTTTCAAATATCGCATTTTATACCGAAAGTGCAAGTTTTTTTCAGAATAGGGAAAAAGCGGGATTTGGAAAAAAAGAGAAAATGCAGGAGACTGTGATTTCTGAAATAACCGTTCGCTATAAGTAAAAAATTGAATTTTTATTTACAAAAAAATTAAAAACATAAAATTTACCGGTTGGCAATAACGTTTTTTTTATATTTTCAGAAAATCTGAAATTGTTAAGAAAGCGAAAAAACGTTCTGTAAAATGTAAATCACCATTTTAAGATAAATAACATCCGCTTCCGAGATGAGGTGTTACTAATTTAAACCAAAAAAAATTTGATTAGACAAAATTACCCTGTTTCGAGGAAATAAACGTGTCAGTTGACAATCTCAAAGTGACACTGGCCATAAATAGGAACATACTCGGCTGCGGATTGCGATAAAAATAGTAATATTCCGTTTAAATCAAAAAGAAAAATTTACTCCCGGGATATTGAGTTTCTGAGGGAGGATAAAAAAAAATGTTGATCTAAAAAATCTGGTTCTTTTGCGAGAAAAAAAAATATTTAGCGTCACAGTAATCGCACTATAAAGAAGAATGTTTATTCTTAATAAACAATAATAATTTCAAGAAATAATGATGTTGAAAATTTTAACTAAATTGTTTGTACCCTTATATTAAAAAATTTAACAAATATTTGTATCGTAATGTGTATTTCCCTTTTTAATAATTTTGCATTTCAATAGAATAAATATTTTATAAGCAAAGTATAAAACAAAATTTTTAAGTTATCATGAAAAATGTAAGGATAAATAATAAATTAATAAAATAAATAGGTCTGAGACTTTCATTAAATTTGTTTCTGAACATGAAATAACGTATTTGACAAAACTGATACATTTTTTTTTTAATTTCCTCCCTTCTTTGACAACTTTTTATAATAAAGTTTAGGAGGTGTTTCGTTTCATAAGAAAGTACAAGACATAAATTTAATATTTAACGATCAATTAAACGAATTCAATAGCTCGCATTAAAAATCTTGAAAGTGGACCGGTTTAAATTATAAAATAATACTTTTTATTGCAATGAATAATGACATTAGGAAAGCACTTCCCAAATAAGGATATCCTTTGGAAAAATGAGAACAATCATGGACATGAAAGTGATCGACAGCCAAAAAAGGATTATAGAATTTTTAACAAATTGTACGGATTAATATTCTTATTTGGCGGGAGGGATACAGCTATGCAAACATTAATAACACTTGGAAACAAGCAAAATGAATAATCTCTTACCTTGGGTTGGAGAATTCCATCCACAGATTTCTCAATATTAGTTTCGAAAACATGGGCCTTGGTCAGCTTTTTGTCCCAGTGAGCGGCGAGCCAAATTCGGGCCAGGGGGCCCTTTTTGGCCAACACAAAGTGCGCGTAAAACATGTCTGCGTTTTCTTTTGGTTCTGCTAAAGAAGAATTTACTTCAACATTTTATACACAAGGCGAAACGCACATAACACAAAGCTACGGAGGTGATAAGTACGTTCCCGATTTTACATAACGAACGTAGAGATTCCAGGGAATTTGATTGAAAAGCGATTAGAAGCACTAAAATAAAGAATAATTCAAGAACACATTAAGTTCACAATTAACTGAACACTTTTGCATTTAACACTGCATTTTCGTCAACAATATGTTTATGTCAAAAATTTTGTTGTCAACAGCACTCAAGATGGCGTCATTTCCTAAAATTTTGGCGGTCTGGGAGAAACCGGAGAAAATTCAGATATTTTCGCAAACCACTCGATTACCTTTCACTCAATTATTTTTCTCAGCCAACAGTTTTTTGATGTATCATTGTATGCGATAAAACTCCGGTTATCTTGAAGAAATATGACGGAAACAAGAACACGTACACACGATTACTTTGTGACCAAACCGCGTCCTCAACTTCAACTGTTTTCCATGGGGGAGGTGTTCCTAAACCAATCGAAATATTTACCGCTATTCCACCATCTTAAATCTCATTTGAATTTCGGAAATTTTGTTTTATTATAAAAATCTTAACCGACTACGGAACTAAAGATGAGAGTAAATGAAATGTGCAAATTAAAACTGCTGTTCGGTCGATTAATTAGTTCATTTAATTAGGTTACAATTAAAAATTGGTCAATTTCTGTCCATCCAATCGAAAAGGCGCTCGCGCCTGCGAAACTTGAACTCATAATTAAATAAAGTAAAGATTTAAAAATAAAATTATGAAAAATGAGTAGAATAAGATATGAAAATTGAACTGTAGTATAATAAAAACTTGAACTGTCAGACCGGAAATCATTATTAAAGCAGACAAAGAAAGATTTGTTATAGAGGTTAGAGAGGTAAGTTTTTAACTACAGTAAAATATCTACCTTACCTACCGTTGGTCGAGACTTACCTTCCTATCAAATTTATCGATTTCTCTATGATAATCGATTTTAACTATACAGTTTTACTTTTAATTAAGCTACAGTCCACGTTTAATTTTGTTTTTTCACTCATTTTTTATAATTTTCTTTCAAAAACTTCACTTCGCTATTTTTGAGTTCAAATTTCGCGGGCACTTATGAGCGGGAAACTCGCCAATTAGGTTAGGAATTTGAACGATTTGGAAAGTCGCCAAAAAAGGATTCGCGGTGATTTAACATATTCAAACGAAAATGTTTATCTCAAATTTTTCAAATGTTTATCTCAATTTTTCAGCTTTTTTAAAAAATTGTATATACATATAATAAGATAAGAATTGTTTCGTAATGTTTGAATAATTTTGCAAAATTTCGGGCCAATCTCTGTTCAGTAGCGAATGAACAAGTGTTTTCATTGGTCTGAATTTTGCAAGCAGCTTCCAGGATATATGGTATTTTGAAACCGTTTTCCAGATGAGGGACGTCATTCCTCCATTGTCACAAATCTTCCGTCATAAGCAGTCATAAGACCACAATCTATTTGACCTTTACTCAGTAAAATCTCTTACCGGCTCACTGTCGTTTATTTTACCAGACGAGGATACCCACGCTCAAAATGGTGAGTTCTTTAGAAAAAAAAGAAAATTTTTGTTATTGTATTATGGTCCTTCATGGAAATAATATTTCCGTTAAATTGTGTGGCTTTAGTTAACCTAGAAATAACCTTGATCATGATTGATTATGATTTCTAGGCTCGTTTTATTATACATATTTCTAGATTTGCGAATTTCTCTGAGCTGGAAAATGGTTGTTCTAAAAATAGCTTTTCGATATTGATTTTTTTATGAAGTCTTACAATTTTTGTAAAGAATTTTTTTCACAAATTAGCTCTGGAGTTTTGAAGTAGTAGATATTAATCAGAAAGTAGATAATAAATTAACACTGAATTTAAAAGGCATTGACAAAAAACATCTATAATGTATAATTAATTTTTTTATACAAATTTTTTTTCTTCGATTGTTGCGATATTTCGATTCTTCAGTAGATTAAAATAAGCGGGATTTTTAAATTCGAAAATGGAACGTTATTCATATTTTAATGACAAAAAAAGTATTCTACCAAAGAATTAACAAAAAATCATGTAAAAATTATAGTTTTATGCTATTATCATGAAATGAAGTATATAATCTTGACTATTTGAAACTTGATTACTGTTACTCATCGATACTAGTCTTTTGTTATTGTAGATATTTATAGATTTTCCATTGTTGATTAGTCTTTCTTTGTTTTCATTCAGTGTAATAGTTTACTAAATGAAATAATTATTTTATTTCTTTGTTCAAATGAATTAAATTAAAAGAAAATCTGTGGTCATAATTTCAAATTAGAAATGTTGATTTTCAACGTAAAATTATTGTTATTATAAATTTACACTAAAATCCTAATAATTCTAAAATCTAAAAGTTCTAATCGTAATAAATTTTTTATTTACCTAGAACAACATCGACATTTCAGTGCATGAAGATTTAATTTTTTTAATTGCAATATAAAATGAAATAATCATGATCCTCAATTTATAATAGTAGTTTTATATTATTATTTTGTCGAAAATTCATTTTTTTAATTTTATTTTCTTAACTGAAAATTTAACTATTCTGTTTTTGGTTGAAAATTTATCGTCTTTACTTGAAAATTCAAGTAAGCTATTGAAAATTGATGTATTTGGTATTATTGCTTGAAAATTAAACAGTTTTTTTCTGCAGTTTTTTCTCGAGGAAAAATCTTTCTTAGTTGCAAATTCAATTCATGTTGAAAAGTTGTCGTTTTTAGTTAAATTACTACTACATTTTTTATTTAGAATTCTTCTTTTGGGAATGACAATTTAATTACATGATTAAAAGTTAAACTCTTTTGTTAAAAATTAATTTATTATGTGGTTGAAAATTAATTTTCTCTAAACTGAGAACGTAAGTATTCAAATAGAATATTCCACAATTAGGGTTCACAATCCATCTCTTTTTTTGAACATTACATTTTTGTACTAGAAATTTATCTATTAAATTTTTGGATTAAAAATTATATTTTTTAGTTTCAAAATTCAATTATTTGGTTGAAAATTTTCCTTTTTGAGTTTAAAATTAATGTTTTTTTTTTGTTTGAAAATTCAACCTTTGGGTTTAAAATTAGACTGTTCCATTTTAATATCTGCCATCTTAGTTAAAAACTCATCAATTTGTTTGAAAACGTAACTGCTTTTTGAATATATGGTTTTTTTTGCAAATGGGTTATTTAACAGAAAATGTAACTATTTCTTTTTAATATTTTATCATTTAAATTGCAATTTCATCACTTTATTTGAAAATGTGAGTATTATTTTTTAATTATTTTTTTTGTGAACATTATTATTTTTAACATAAAGTGTAACCATTCCAATTTAATATTTTATCATTTTATTTGAAAATTTATCACTTTGTTTGACCGTGAATTTTGTTGAGTGAAAATTCGTCTTTTTTGGAAGAAATCAATCTTCTTGGTTGAAAATTCAACTACTCTAGTGAAAGTTTCATCATTTTAGTTAAAAATTAATTTTTTTAACTGAAAATAATGTTTTTAACTGAATATTTAACTATTGCTTTTTTTTAAATTATCTTTTTGGTTGAAAATTCAAGAATTTCAGTTAAATATTCATCTTATTTTTACTTGAAAATTCATCTTTGAAAATAAAACTACTGGGTTGAAATAAAAAAACTTAAATAAACAACTGTTTTAGTTGAAAATTGAAATTTTTGTTGAAAATTCGATTTTTTCGTAGAAAAAAAATATTTTTGGTTGGAAATTCAACTATTTGGTTAAAAATTCATCTACTTGAAAAAACGCAATTTTTGTACTTGAAAGTTAGGATTTTGAAACGGTGTAATTGAATTTAATGTATAGTTCCCACATTTTTTTTTTTTTGAATATGCACAGATATAAGAAGATAAAACAAAAATTGTTTTGATTTATTATTCAAAATCATGGATTTTAGAGACCAAATCAAGAAATAATGATGTTTGTAGTATTCCATAATTATTTAATGAATCGATGATGCTAATATTTTAAAGAATATCTTGCAATATACTTTGTCGAAGCTTTTTAAATAAAACATATTGAATGCCTAGATACGGAAAAAACAACATTATTTATAATAAAATTGCGAAACTGTTCACATATTTCGAGTCTATTTCTTTGAAAATACTAAATATTTTAATGACTCCGTACTGCCAATTTTTAATTATAATTTTTTGTCTAAAATTGTTTTATTTATGGCACTGAATTTGTACAGGGGTGGCGGAATAAGAAAATGATGCTAGGTTGAATTATTTTAGCCACTCTTTCAGAAACATTGCAAAAAAATTTAAGTACAAAATTTTTCTTTTCTTTTTCTCTTATTTTGAAGGTAAATTTCCATATAATTTAATCCACTTTTTGTCAGAAATATGCTGATCTTTCTTGAATTCTGCCATAATTCCAATTTTAAATTGCACTATTTTAAGGACTTCAGATTATTGGTTAAAATTGTTCAATTTTGAAGAATTGATCTTGAAAATGTGAATGGTCGGCCGAGATTTTTTCTGAGGTTTAATATTTTGTTGTTGAAATCATTACACTCTAAATCTCTACATAAAATAACATGCTACATATCTTTAAAAAGTCGTTAGACGTAATGAGTTTATCATCATAGCCGATTGCAACACACGATTGATAAATCATTTTATCCTCGCACGAGTATGCTCTTGTCCGCTTATCAAATTTTTCAACTTTTTTCGATTTAATATTAAACCTGAATCAGTCAACAATGTCAAGATCGTAGATAACTGGGATATTTTCAAGAAATGGACTTATCGGTCATTATAAACTTGAAAAAATTGCAGTTGAAATTTTCTGCCAAAAGAGATGAATTTAAAGAAAGATTTTGAAGCCAATCAAAAAAGTTTGGTCACAAAATGTTAAGTTTCTCAACATTTTTTAATTTTCATTGTATCCAAAAAGGGAAGAATTTTCAACAAATATATAAATCTTTAACGAAATAGTTGAATCTTTAACTAAGCAGAATAATTTCCTACCAGAAGAGATGAATTTTTTACAAATTATATTAAATTTTCAACCAAATAGTTCAATTTTTTAACTGAAAAAGTCACAAAAGGTTGAGTTTTTTTTCTGAATTTTTAAGCTAAAAAGATGAATTTTTTACAAAACATTTAAATTTTCAACAAAAATTAATGTTTCAAACAAGAAGATGAATTTTGAAACTAAAATATAATGGTTCATATTTCAACTAGAAAAGAGAATTTAAAAAAAAACAGTTAAATTTAACCAAAAAATATTAATTTTGAACAAAATACTTGAATCTTCAGCTAAAATAGATTAATTCTCAACTAAACAGTTGGATTTCTAAATAAAAAAATTGAGTGTCTACCACAAAATGACGAGCTTTTTATAACATACATACAATTTCTATCTAATCGTTCAATTTTAAACCTAGAAGGAGAATTTTTCTATAAAAAAGTTGAACTTTTAATTAAATAAACGAATTTTCAAACAAATACTATAATGTCCAACTAAAACAGATAATTTTGTAATTTATTTTTCCGCAGTCAGAGCCAATAAATGTTGTTGTCACCGGGGCAGCCGGCCAAATTGCCTACTCTTTGCTCTACCAACTGGCTGCTGGTTCAGTCTTTGGGCTAGAGCAACCAATTAATCTACGTCTTCTGGACATTCCTCCCATGATGGAAGTTTTGAAGGGAGTTGTCATGGAACTTGAAGATTTAGCTCTTCCCCTCCTCAGAGGTATATAATATTTCCTTGAATCTGTAGAAATTAAATATTTTTGAAATTAATTATAATAAAGTTCGGTAGTCTGTCTGTCTGTTCACATGGAAGATTCTTTAGTTTAGATTTAAATAAAGATTGTCCATGTGTTAGATATATTATGACAATTACTGTTCGATTATACCAAAATACATTTTTCGAATTAGCACAAAAATATGTTCCAGGATTTTAACAATTTACAAAAACTATATTTTAATTTGTAGAACTCTTGTTATTTAAAAATATGAAAATATGGATTTTAATGTTTTTTTTAAATTCTACATATTCTAGTAGATTTGTATGATTTTCAAAGATTTCAATGTATTTTAATGTGTTTTAACGAATTTCTAGAGAACTTTTGGAAATAAAATAAAATTTATTTCAAGAGATTTCTACGGGTTTCAACAATTTCAAGGGATATGAAGGGCATACCAAAGTTATAAAGGATTTTAACAGATTTTAAGTTATTTTAAAGGATTCTCAAGAATTTTTAGCGACTCCGTTTCAAACAATTTTAGAAATCTTAATAATAAAAAATGTACTCTCATGGCTTTCAAAATAATTTATGTTTTTATCGTTAGAAAATTAAAACATCCTGGACCCGCTTAGATTTCAACAGTTTCAAGGGATATAAAGAAATTAGAATTTCGATGAATTTTAAAGATTTTAAGATATTTTAAAAGATTCCAAAGAATTTCTAGAGATTTAATTTCAAATGGTTGTAGAACTCTAAATATGCACAAATGTGTAATTATGAATTTTTTAATGTTTTGTTTTTAATATTGTAAAATAAAAAAGCTGGACACGAACAAATGCATAATGAAAAAAAAACTTTTTTAGTTTGAAATAATGTACAGCTCACATATGTTAAAGGATGGGGACAAACAAAATAAAATTATGAAATTTCAAAGAAACTTGTCAGACTGGATTTTTCATTCAGTTTTGGAATTTTTTTATAAATAAAAAAACAAGACGAAATTAATGGAATTTTTTCTATTTGACGTTCCCGGTACTCGTCAATAACAGAAAAATTGTTGTAATACCTTAGGTTTAATAGATTTACACTAGATAAAAATATTTCATCATGATTGCAATAACCAATAAAATTTTGTATAAATAAATTATTGGTGGAAAGTGTGTTTTTCTATACTTTTCAATAATTTTACGGTTTTTACAGTTATATTGTCCGAAATTTGGATGGAAACAATATTATAATGACGAAACTTTCTCTTAAGATTATTTTTGTTAATATTATAAACAAATGCATTATTCTGGCATTTGTCGACGGAAAAAACTCGTTTTTTAAATACTATTCATTTTAATTGGGACCTTCACGATAATTCCAGCAAAATTAATTATTAGCTGAATAATCTTATGTCTTATTTAAACCAAATTAATAAAAAAATGTATTATTTGGGCAAGAAATTTTTTTTTTAATTAACTAATCATGATTGTTGCTGAAACTATAGTAAATTTCCCAATTAAAAGGACTGAAAATGAAAAAGAACGAGTTTTTCTTTTTTTTTTCTTAAATTTGTTTAAAAAAGACAGAAAAACATTCAACTAATTATTAATTTCGTTGAAATTGTCTTCAAGTTCCCAATTAAAAGGACTGGCGTTGAAAAAAAACGAATTTTTCCGCCGAAGAATGCCCGAATAATGTTGACTAAATTTGTTTATAATATTATAAATAATAATCTTAAGAGAAATTTTCTTCATTATAATATTCAAATTTCTTGCAATATAACTTTATAAAAGGTAAATTTATTGAAAAAGATAGAAAAACACACTTTCAATCAACAAAATTTTATCAGCTTCTTTCAAATTTTTTGCTGTGCGTTATTTTAAACAAACAAAATTATTTTTTTCCACTGTCACACGTTTCGTAGTCGTGTGTCTAGGGCTAGTTCCAAAAATAATAATTTTATTTTGAGGGCCTTGAAGAATGTTGTATATAATTCAAATTTAAAATATGAATTATAGTACGAATGGAATTACAAGTTTTGGACAGAATGAAGGAATTTTAGAAGAGAAAATGTTGTTGATTATGAGAACGATTTAAAAAAATCAAAATTGTTTATATAAAATTTTGTATGTTTTTTACATGAATGGATTTTAAACTATCTAAGTATATCCAATTAAAAAGAAAAACAATTCCCCCTTTTTGAGCTCTTTTTAGGCTACGATCCGTACCAGTTAAAAATGTTTCTCATTTATGTATTTATTATTTATTTATTATATTAAATTTTTAATTGAACTACTCTATTTCTGGTTGAAAATTCGGGTTTTAGTTAAATTTCAAATATTTGGTTGAAGATTCATATATTTTGTTGAGTTATTTTTTGGTTGAATTCAACTGTTTTTGTTTAAAAATTAAAATCTCTTTTGATTGAAATATGAATCACTATATTTTGGCTTCAGAATTGATCTTCTTTAGAATGAATATTTAATTACTTTTTTAAAAGTTAAAATATTTCGTTAAAAATTCATTTTCTCAGGTTGAAGGCTCATGATTTTAATTGAAAATTCAACTCGGGTTGAAAAATTAGCTATTTTATTCCAAATTTGTTTCTTTTTCGATGGAAAATTAATTTTTGTTCACTGAAAATATAATTATTCCAGTTGGATATTCTATAATTTTAGTTAAAAATTCATCTTTTGGTTGAAAAGACAATTATTCCTGTTGAAGATGATTCGTGACTTTGTTTGAAAATGTAATTTTTCTTGCCAATTAATTTTTTTTATTTGAAAATTTAATTTGTAACTGAATATTGAAATTGAATATTCCATCATTTTAGTTGAAAATTCATCTCTTTAGTTCAACATCAATTTTTTGAACTGCAAATTTAACAATTCATTTTTTCATTGACAGTTTCTCTTTTTTAGTTGAAAATTGGTATTTTTTCAAAGAAATTAGTCTAAAAAGATTCATCATTTTAGTTAAAAATGCATATTTTTTGTAGGAAAATTAACCTTCTTGTTTGAAAATTAATCTTTTTAGTTGAAAAATAAATTATTTGAGTAAAATATTCATCACTTTAGTTGAAAATTAATCTTTCTGGTTTTAAAATTCTCTAATCCAGTTGAAGATGCATAGTTTTAGTTGAGAATTGATCAATTTGGTTGAAATTCTTTTTTCTTTGAAAGTTTTTTTTTTTTTAATGAAAATTAAATTATTATATTTTTGTTTGAAAATTGCTATTCAATTTGAAGATTTATCATTTTCGGTGAAAATGCACCACTTTGGTTGAAATTTTTTTTCAAAATCCATGTATTTTTTTATTTAATCGCCTTCATTGACAGAAAATTAATCTTCCTATTTCAAAATATATCTTTTTACTTGAAAATCTAAATATTCCAGTCAAATATTCATAATTTTAGTTAAAAAATCCTATTTTTGTTTAGCAATAAAACTTTTTGTTTCAAAGTTAAACTCTTTAGTTCAAAATTAATCACTTTTGTTGGAAACTTAACTAGCTTATTAATAAATCATCCATCTTGTTAAAAATGCAATGGTTTTACTTTAAAAACTAGGAATTTCAAGTGGCTTGAATTGAATTGAATATAGTACGGACATTTTTCTTACCTACCTATGCATCGATTGTTAAGTATAAGTAGATATAATAAAAATTGGTTTGAATTATTATTCAAAGTCGTAAACTTAAGGGACAAATTCAGAAAATGAATAATCACCTTTTTAGTATCATTAAGTTTTTTAATTAATCGAATGTTTCAATATATTTAAGAATATCTTGTAATATAATGTATCGTTTTTAAAAATGCTAAATATTTGAATGGCTTCGTAGTATAAAAAATTATACATTGAAAAAACTTAAGATACCTGGAAAACCTAGAATTGTCAGGGAATTTTTTTCCAGAATTTGTGAATAGACACCTTGTATAAAATGGAAGCGATGAAAAGATTTGAGTGAAAGTTGGAAAATTCTTATTAATTTGTACAGATGTTTTGCCAACGGATGATCCTGCTGCAGCTTTTAAAGACGCAGCCGCTGCCTTTTTG
>JAWWLR010000004.1:40681104-40693788 GCA_035041075.1 Acraspis erinacei | reverse complement strand
AATTTAATGTTTTTAGTTAAAAATGCAATTGATTAGTTGCATTTGGATTGATTTTGATTGAAGATTGATGATTTTAGTTAAAAATTGATCTATTTTGTTCAAAATTGATTTATCTTTTTTAAATTCCACTTTCTGGTTAAAATCTATCTTTTCTCTTTGAAATTTCATTTATTGCTCGCATATTCATATGTTTTATTTATTTATTTAGAATTAAAATCTTTTTTCATTGAAATATCTACTATTATATTATTCGTGGAGAATTCATACTTTTGGTTGGAAATTTAACTTTTTTCTTTGTTAAATTAATTAGTTAGTTGAAAATTAAACTATTTTGTTGTTTTTTGTTGTTGAAATATGAACGGTTACATTTTACGTTGAGAATTTATCTTTCTGTTAAAAATTCAATCGTCTTCTACAAAAATTCGTCTTTTTGTATTTAGAAAAATTAACATTTTAGTTAAAAATTCAACTATTCTGTTAAAAATCTGACTATTTTGTTAAAAAGTGATTTGTTTTAGTGGAAAATTACACTTCTGGTGTTGAAAAATCGTCTTTTTGGCTTGAAAGTTCATCTGTGACGGTAGAAAAGTCATATTTTTTGGTTCAAATAAATAAATCCATTTGTTTATTATCAGGGATAATGTTTTAATTATCGGAGAAATGAAAGTGTCTAACAATTCTTGTTAAAATTGACATGAAAACCTAGAAGGAATTTTAAAAAAGAACCACTTACCTCAAATTATCAATTTATGTAATTATACAGAGTTTTTGAAGGATTTATTTTTCCCCAGGGTCTCTCGCTCAACGACTTTGCAAAATCAAAACTGGATGTCACCTCCAAAGAATTACAGGAGGAACGAGCCGAAGCAAATGATGTTTTGCAGAAGTGACTAGGTGGCAAACATTCCTTGGAAGAAAACTCAGAGAAAATATCCAAGTTGTAAAAAATCTGAGAATTTATGTATAAATTATTTGGGAATTCAGTAGGTATGCAATGTTATGTTATGTATTTCAATAAATAAACAAAACTGTGTTCTTTATTTTTAGTTTTTCCTTTAAAATTTCAGTCCAAACTCTTGCGTTCTTTCGTTTTGACTTCAAATATTTAATTTTTCCGAAAATGTATTCGAAAACTCAATATTTCGAGAGTGTTTTTTAATTTCTATTGAAAATGACTATTCAAAAATTCCAAATTCGTTGGTTATCTAGTTATCTACTGCCACCCTTCAAATATTAATTTATTTTACAGTAATGAGCATATTTTTAAAACATGTAAATATTCAAATTGAAGTGATTAAAAATTTATTTTGAAATTACTTTTTTCTGAATTTGTTTCTAAATTACCTTAGAAAATTATTTCTGCTAAGGTTTTTAAAATAGAGGACTTAATTAAAATTTTTAACCTCTATCAATGAATACAATTTTCTAGAACCATATATTGTGTTATGACATCTTAGCTTTTGATAACGACCTGATAATTTCCTAATTTTGTGATTATTTCACTTTTAATTTGTTTATTTCCTTCCAATTAATCGTGGCCCAATTATATTTTATTGTGCAACGTTCAATTATTTCCTTATATACTTACAAGTAGAAAATAACTCTTTTAAAAAAGGTGCGCTGCAACTGACTTTATTTTATTCGCACACATTTTTAATTATTAATTAGTGAAAGATACGGCCATTTTCTAAAAAAAAATGTTTAAAAATTCTGTGTTCTTCCTCGTCATAGAATTTGTGGCCACTAATGTAAGTATAAAAATAACTTTATAATTTATATTTTTTCTTTGAACTAAAAGTCAAAAGAATCTCCCTCAAATTATTATTATTGCAGATAGTGCAAACAGAAAAATTTGAAGTAGAATTTGAAAGAACTTATATGTACTTAAATGAAACACTCCCTTACGTTCTGAAGTCTCCTGAAATGGGATTTCACCCTGAACTTTTGAAAATATTCGAACATATTTATTTTCAATGGGGTTGGATAGTAGATGATGAAAATGACAATTCTGTAAAGGTATGCTAATTATTTTTCAATATTATAATAGCTAAATAATCAGTTATTCAATTTTGAAATTTTTTAAGAGCTTCTAAAAATGTTCCCTTTTTTCGCAGATAAATTATAATCTTGAATTTATCGAATATCCCAAATATGAACAATTTTTTCAATCGTCCTTTGGAAAATGTGAGGAATATGAGAAAGAATCAGATGAAAAACTGGGTTTATTATTTTTTTAATAAAATGTATGCCAACTTCAAGCATGAAGGATCAAATACTAATTATCAATGCCCATTTGGAAAGGTGAGTTTCTACATCTATATTTGAGTATTAAAGCTCATGATTAAAAAACATTATATGAGTATTTTTTGCAGTTAGGGTCATTAAAAATATGATTTTTGAATATAATTAGAAAAAAATTAAAGTCGCATTAGATTTGAAGTAGAAAATCATTTTTAATACAAAATAAATGTAATTTTTGTTTAAGATTCTTTAGAAAATTTAAAAGTACTTTTTTTTAGATTTCAGATTATGCAAATTACATTTTTTTACAATAAAATTAATTGTCCACAAAATAGTTGAATTTTCAAACAAAAATGATGAATTATGAACGAAAAATGTAATGTGTGATTAATATTTTCAACAAAAAAGATTATAATCTTAGATCAAAATCTGTTGAACTAATAAAAAAAGACGAATTTCCAACAAAATGGTTTTAATAAAAAATGGTTCAATTTTTACTAAAAGAGATGAATTTTTAAAGCATCTTTTAAATTTACTTGAATTCAAAACCTTTTGAATTTCAAAAATTCGTTAAAACTTCTAGTTGTTCCAAATATAAAAATAAAAACATTAAAATTTTTCCCATGAATGTGGATAATTTGTTTTATTATCTTGAATCTTTTCAAATTTGAAATTATTTTTTTATCTATTCAAAACTTCTAAAATATATTTCTAATTGATTTCTTTTTTTTTTTTGCTAAAATTTTGTTTAAGTATGCAAAATAACTTTTTGTTTTAAATTCCAGCTTCTTTATTTACAATTTTGGAAATATTTTTGATTGTTTGAAAATCTTTTTAAATATTTGCTTAAAATGGTTTAAAATTATTTTCAAATCTTTTGAAAAGTTTTAAATACCACTTAAACTTACTCGGATTTTTTCTAAAAATATTAATATTGCAAAATAGAAAATTTTTGTTCCAAAATTTATTTCTTTATCGAAACTTTAGGAAATCATTAGAAATGTATTAAAATTGTTCTGAATTTTTTCTTATAATTCATTTTCGAAATAAAAAATCATTTGATGTTTTCCCAGGAGTCTCCAGAAAAAATGGTTGTTCTCTTGAAATATTTCAAAATTCTTAAAAAGCTTCTTTTTCGAAATGTTCAAAAATCTACAGTTTGGTTTGAATCTTTTTAAGCTTTTTCAAGATTTAAATTATTTTCTAATCTTTTCAAAATTTCTAAAACTTTAAAATATCTTTTGAAATAATTTAATATTTCTCAACATTGGTTAAAATCCTGTACAAATTTTAAAATTGTCTTAAAACCTTCCAGATTCCTTTTTGCGTTATTCTAAATTCTTCAAAACATAAAATAAAATGTTGAAGACTTACATAATTAAAAATTGAACACTTTTGGTAAAAAAAACGTTTTAATTTTATCAACTGTAAATATAAATTAATTAATCGTTTTATTTAATTGATCCGTAGTTCGAGTATTAAAAATTGATCAATACTTTATTTTACAATACGATTCTGAATCTGACAAAAAATAATTAATTTACAGAATTTGACACTAGAAATTAAACTCTTTCAATTCTAAAACTATTTTGAATTCTTTAATAATATCAAATCAATGGATTCATAATTAATAAATTTGATTAAATTACCAATTTAAAATAAAAAAACTGTGAACGATTTTATTCAAAAATAAATAATTTGTAACTGAATTGTTTGAAATAGAAAGTCTGGAATCGTTTACATTTCAGACGCATAAATTTAAACTTTGAACAATAATGATTAATTTAAACAGAGGTTGAGTAAGTTTAAAATATATTTAGAAGCTTAAAAAATTCAAAACATATTTAAAACTTAAAAATATTTCAACAAAATTAAATTAAATATAGATTTTTGAAGATTTCGAAATAAGTTTGGTAGCTTTTTGAGGATTTTAAGAGGTTTTAAGATAATAAAAAAAATTTCTTAAAATTCCTAGAAAAATTGCAAATTATTTTTTATTTTGAAAAATTAATTTTAAGAGAATATTTGAAAACAAATTTCTATGGATAAATAAAATTAAATAATTATTAATTCAGATGAAATTTGAGTAAGCTTAAGAGATATTAAAAAGTTTTAAAAAGATTAAAAAATAAAGTAAAACTTGAAAACACAACGTTTACTGTAGATTTTTCGAAAATTTTGAACAAAACACAGGAAAATTAAAAATAATTTTTTATATTGAGAAATTAATTTCAAGAGAATGTTTAAAAAGTTTTTCGAAACATTTTCGAAAATGAATCTAAGATTTTAAAGCAATTATTAAAATTTTGAATGATTTTTTTTCATTTTAGGAATAATTCGAATCATTATAAAGATATTTAGAAGCTTTGAAAAAATTTAGGAAATAATTTAACATTTGAAAAGGTTCCAAATATTTTAAAACAAAAAGTTGACTTTTGAAATCATATTTTGAAGTTCCTTACGAGTTTTGAACGGTTCCAAGATCATTAAAAAATTGATGATCAGATTCCTTGGAAAATTTCAAACTTTCATTTTAAAAAATATTATTTTAAGAAAATATTTAACAAGATTTCAAAAGAAAATAAATTTTTGATCTATAAAAAAAAACTGAATGACTTTCAATTAAAATAATTCGACTTCTGATTTAAAAGGCGTAGAGTTTCGAAAAGAGATTTTTAATATTTCTACTTTTAATGTTTCTAACTTACAATTGCTTAAATGATATAATTTTGAAATTTTACTAATTTTTTAATTCATTATTTAATTTAGAGCATTGAAAATGATAGCATGGATTTATATTATTTAATCTTTGAACTGCACAATTTAACAAAGTTTCAAGAGTTCGAATCTTTTAATTTCAATGACCGCGACAAAATGCTGTGAACCAGAAAATGACCGGAAATTTTTTTCCAAAAAGTTTATAAAAAATACAAAGTTCAAATAGGGGTTGTTAAATGTAAATAATTTATTTTGCCCTAAAATATGAATTACCCTAATGTATAATATAATTTATACGGTTATTATTTTGTTGCTCTAGTATGACCTTTTCGAAAGTCCGTATGTATTTAATTGGAAAGGAGATAAATTGCATAGAAGTTATTGTAATTATAATGTGAGACTCACCATGTGGCTGAAATACTTACTAAATCGTCAAGAAGTTCTTCTTTCGAAATCTGAATTTGAGGGTCATGTTATTTGCGAAGAATATTTTCCAATTCCAATTCCTTACAAGCAAAGAAATTGTTTCAACTATGATGCTCAAAATCTTCTGTTCGTTTGTAATTATTATTATAAATAAAATTATTATTCTTTGAAAGTTTTTACTTTTATTCTTAATAAGAATGGATTCATAAAAAGACTGGTATCTATACGCATCTATATTTATTTATAATTATTATACATCAAAACCATTTAATTTTAACCCATTATTAAAAACAGTTTTATTCATAATTAACATATTTTTAATAAATTCCTTGAAGAATTGTTTATATTTTTTATAACGATGCCTCGTAATGGACATTATAAACGAATAATAATTTCGTTAGTAAGATCATAGATGTGTCTAAACATTTATATAACTTTTATCTAAATTTTAAGAGGTCTATTTTATAATTCAATAACAAATTCACTTATTTGTCATTTAACATATTTCAATACACATATTTCACAAATTCTTAAATAATATATGTGAATTGTCTAAACAGTGGTGACATTGCATTCTCCTTCGTGGTCTAGTTGAAGATCTAGAAAAATTATATATGCTTTCATTAATGTGTAAAAAATAAAAATATTAGATGATTATAATGAAAACATTTGTCTCAAATTTGTTCATCCCAATTTATGAATCTTCGACCAATTATGGTACTAGAAAATTTTAATATCATAATCTACCAGAACGGATCCAGAATGGGTAGATTGGGCGGTCGCCGGTTAACTTTATTTTTGACAACTAAATTTTTTTCTTAAATTTATTTAAGGGTCATCCAAAATAATTATGAATGAACAAATTAGTCCAAATTTGAAACAAGTATTTATTTTCGAATTCTCAAGCAAAAAAGATGAATTCAGAACATGATTGTATATCAAAAACAGTTGAATTGAAACAAAAAATACGAATTTTTAACAACGTACTTTAATCCTTAACGAAGAAAGATTTTTCAGTAAATACTGAAAAATGTTTCTTTCAAAATGTAGAATTTTCAAGTAAAAAGGCGCAATTACTACAAATGTGGAATTTTTAATCAAAAAGATGGATTTTTAACCAAAAATATTAATTTTATAAAAAATATTAGTTTCCAATACATAAATTACATTTTAAATTAAAAAATTAATTTTCTACGAAACTGTTAAATTTTCAAGCAAATATGCAGTTGAATTCTCAGCCAAGAATCATAACTTTCTACCAAAAGAGTTTAACTTTTTATAAACTGTGAACGATCTTATTCAAAAATAAATAATTTGTAACTGAATTGTTTGAAATAGAAAGTCTGGTCGTTTACATTTCAGACAAATTTTTCAATCAAACTCATTTCCTACTAAATAAGACGAATTTTCAACATTTGTGGCCAAATAGTTGAATTTTTAAACTAAAAAGATAAATTTTGAAGCAAAAATAGAATAGTTAAACTTTTACCAAAAATGGATTCGCAATAAAAAAGTGATTTTTCTACAAAGCAAAATATGAAGTTTCAACCAAAAATTTAGTTTTTAATCGAATAGTTAAAGTTTAGGTTACAAAAATTAGTCTTTACAGCAAAAATGAGATTCTAACTACGTACATTTTCAACTATAATAGTTAAATTTCCATAAAGAAATTATTTTAAATCAAAAAACGACTCTTTACAAAACAGTTGAATTTTTAACTAGAAAGACGAAACGACGAATTTCCTATACAAAGTAGACGAATTTTCAACCCAAAAAATGAAATTATGAATCTTCAACAACAAACCATGAATTCAAGATGAATTTTCGACATACTGCTTGAATCTTCAACGAAGAAATATTTTTCAGCCAATAAAGAAAAAAGAGTCTTCCAAAATGAAGAATTTTCAAGTTAAAATAGCAAATTAAAAAGTGTTAATTTTCAATCAAATATTTAAATTTTAACTTAAAAAAAAATTAGTTTCTAACCCAAAAAAGAAATTTTCTACAAAATAGCAGAACTTTCAGACCAAAAAGAGTTAGATTTTCTTATTGCAATAAGAAAATCTCTATTAAAAAGCTCTATTAAATTACTTCACATTTGTGAAAAAAGTGAAAAATGGGCTGTTTCATCGACACCAAATATATTCTTTGTCAACACACAAAGTACTTAAATTCTCTACTAAAACATTTTTCAAACAAAGCAGTTACATTTTGCAATCAAACAGTTGAAGTTTTACTCTTAAAAAGATAACTTTTTAACTAAAAATTATTATTTATAAAAACGAATTTTCGACGAAGCAGTTGCATTCTCCAATTCAGGGTTTTTATGGATGTGAACACTATAATTAAAAAATATAAATAAATTCGAATTTATCGAGTTTATATTTGAAATGTTCTTTGAAATCGTTAGAGATAATTAGGCAAAATATATGAAAAATAATGATAATCTACAAGCAGATTTAAAAAATATTATTCTTAAACCTACCCTCATGCCCACATTTCTGGAGACAATTTAGCACACTTAAATCTGCATAAGTTTTACCATCATTTCCGCAAACTGGAGAGCAGGCATCTGGTTTTGGATCAGGCTAAAACATTGTTAGTTTAATTACTTAAATTTGTTTTGTTTTAAAGGAACCTTTACAATATAGAGAAGAATCAGATTCTTTACTTACAATACATGGCTCTAGACATGTTGTTAAAACCGGAAATCCTCTATTTATGACATGTATTGGCTTTATTTTACCCTGTAAGACACAGAATGTTAATTTCAGAAAATATTAAAATCTGGGTGAACCCAGTGGGCACGAAATTTGGAGACGTCTTTACGATATTGTTACGACATCTTTACGACAACTTTACGATATCCTATGTCTATGTCCTTAAGGTGCCTACAATATTGGAAAAACACCTTATCGACATGGATATAGGATGTCATAAAGTTGTCGTAAAAATGTCGTAACGATGTCGTAAAGACGTCGCCAAATTTGTTGCCCACTGGGAACTGAATGAATACAAAATGTTTTCAGAGATAGAAATAAATGTCCACTCTGTGAGTTTTTTGGTACTTGTTCTTTGTATTATAAAACAGAAATTTTATATAATTCTTCAAAGTAATTTAGAACTTACCGTAAAACCATCAGAGACAGGATTTGCCAAGATGATTGACAGTAAAGCCGCGACGACTAAAATAAAGGATTATTCAATTATTTTCAAATATACAGAAGTAAGGAGTATAGGTGCCATATGTTGAACAGGAAATACTTGATAAAATGTGAAGTTTCAAAAAACTATTTATACCTGATGCATAAATTACAAATACATATTAATAAAAAATAAAAAATACGTTAAAAACATCTAAGATAAAGGTTTTTCATTTTATTCAGGATTAGTTACCTAAAAAGAAAGCAGATAATTTTTCCACCATTTTGAAGAACAAAAAGATTTCGTCGGGAACTTGACTCGGAGACTGATAAGAATATCAAATAAAATTGCCTTATATTTGTAAAATATACAAGCATAAAAAGCAATAAACGAGTTTGATTTTTATTTGTTCAGCTTTTTACGTCGCGAACCTTACGAAATAATATTAAAACCCAGGTTCCAAATACCTGCGTAAAAGTAAAACACCAATCGTTCCTAATTATCAGTATTGTCCACAATCATTTAACTAATCTAGAATTATCTCGGAATTTTATACAATATGAAATAACTATACACCCGATTCTAGATTTAGCCGCTCGCGGTTTAGTAATTCCTAGAATTTCTGGTTACGCAGTTTCTCTTGCACGCAGGGCGAGAGGCGGGTGCGACTTGTGCCTGAAAAACACCAGCAGGGTAGCATAAAGGCGCAGTGCGCGAGAACTCACATGCGGCGACTGCGCAATGTTATGCATTCAAATTGGAAACGGTTCAGTCGGCCCTGACCGTTTACGTTTCGATACTTTCGATTTAACAACAAGGCTACTTACAGGCAACCCCCTGCACTGTGGTTAAACCCAGAGCCGGGTGTATGTATTTCTAAACCAATGTGACATAAAAATATATAATATGACCTGCATATTTTACAGTATACAGATGTTAAAAAAAAATAAAAATAAAATGTGAATAAGATAATAATAATTGTAAAAAAAAAAGTTAATACCGCTGCGAAGTACTATGGATATATTCACTATGAGGGTGTATTTATTTGTGCTAATAGGTATCAAATGAATTTTCTTCCTTATCGAGGGAGGTTTTTCCTTACCAAAGCAAAATAACTGGATACTTCCAGTATTTTTCAAACGTATGTTTCTTTCTTACCGAAAATCTTATTTTAAGTCTATCAGTGAACCAAACAAAATGGCAATGGATTTTTTCTGTTACAACAATTAACTTTTTAACTTAGGATAGTGCTATATTCTAAATTAAAACCTCATGGAAGCCGAAAGTACGACAATGGATCAATCCGCGTGTCTAGCAGACGCAAACAGTTTCTTAAAATGCAGTACTCTTATATTCCCAAAATAAAAAATAAATCAGATACAGATTCGACCCAGAGAGCAGGAATAGATTTATTAACTTACTATTACTCTGCCATTCAACTGATTGTCAGTCACCGCAGCTTGGAACTGCAGCAAACACGGTGTTCCCCGGTGTTCAACTTAACTTAAATGTTTCATTTTTCATAAGCTGTACTTACTCTTTACTGTCTCCACAATCCACAGGTGTAATGTGACCCAAGATCGCTCGACCTTTTTGAAGATCTACCCATTTTTTTCGAGGGGAAACTGAAATAACATGTATATGACCCCACACAAAAAAACTCAGATGGAAGGGCTCGGTTCTGAAAGTTTAACCCAGGAGGACCCTCTTTTCTGGTACAACTTAACGGAACTTGTAATAAAAGGGATTTTATTTAAAATATAAAAAATTTTAACATAGTAATTCCGGACAGTTGTTTACAAATTAATTGTTGCAACATTAATAAAGAAAATCGTGTATAAAATCTGATCATTAAAAACTCAAAGCTAATTAAATCGATTAAAATTGAATTATTAAAAAAATGTAACTTCTAAATAAAAATAACTTTCAATTCGATGTGATTCAAGTTTTAAAGTTTCCAATTGTAAAATTATAAATTTCTTTGCAAAAAATTAATAATCCCAAATAAATTAAAAGCATTAAAAATTAAATTTTTGTTTAATTTTTTCGAAAATTCTATTAAGACTGAAAAATCGTTTTTTTGGGTCGAAAATTTAACTGTTTTGTAGAAAATTCGTATTTTTGACTAAAAAAACTCAACAATTGGTTAGAAAATTTACCTATTTTGTTGAAAATTTATCTATCCGGTTATCTTGTTTGTTAGGAAATCAATTTTTAATTAGTAATCAAGTATTTTCTTCAAAATTCATCTTTGATGGTTAAATCCAACTGTTTTTTTATTTTGAATTACAATATTTTGTTTTTGACATATCAATTATTACACTTTTCGTCGAATATTCATCTTTGTAGGTTGAAAGTTCAACGGGGAACTAATATACTTGATTATTTTGTCGAAAATTCAACTATTTTATATAAAATTCATCGTTTTGGCTTAAAAATTCAACAATTGGATAGAAAATTCAACTACATATTTCGTACATAATTAAAAATATTTGTAAAAGGTTTGTTTTCTTTTTTATTGAAATTCAATTATCCCAAATGAAAATTTACCTTCTCCATTTTGTGGTAAAAATTGATATATTTTTATTTCAAAATGAAACTTTTTTAGTTAAAAAAATATAATGCAAAAAATAGCATGAAAAATAATTAAGTTAAATTTATTGGAATAACATCAAAATAATTGTTTAAATTATTTAGTAGATAATTTACGTAATTTGTTAAAAATTGGCCTTTTTATAGAAATTTATTATCTTGGTTGAAAAATTCAGTTTTTTGTTAAAAGTTGATGTATTTTGTTGAAAATTTATCTTTTTTATAGAAAATTCTTGTGAAATCTTGTGAAAGTCTGTTTTATACTGCCCAGATGATGAGAAAAATTTAATTTTTATTTTTAATCAGAAATATATTTTTTATACTTTTAAACACCCTGGATATCCGACTAGATCCCGAAAATATTGACTAAATGATACGGAAAAATCCTTCTTTTAGAATTTATTTTTCATTTCTGGTACAATAAAAAACCTTGGTTTTTTGTTTTGAAATGTGAAAAATATATTTGGATTCGAAACTCAGAAAAAAGGAAGGGGAGGATTGAACATTTTTTTCAAAATAGCGTGACGTATAGTTTTTGAACCCTTAAACCATTAAGTTATTATACGATTCTTAAGTTTGAGCAATTCCAGGTCAAATCATCTGAAGAATTTCAGTTATTGTTCGTAATTTTGTTCAAAATTGTAATATCCTTTCTCTTATGTATTGAAAGAAAACCCCTGAAACAATTTTTGAAAAATTCAATAAGCATTGTAAGCTATATATAAAAAAATTAAAGAAAATAAAAAGTGGATTTTTCATCAGAAATTAGGTTTAAAAATATTTTTTCGAAAAATTCAAGAAATTTTTAAATTAATAAAGTTAAAAACAGGACAACAGCTGAAATTCTTTAATTGATTTTACATGGAATCGCTATAGTTTACCAATTCAGTAAAGGTAGTGTGTTCCCAAAATAAATGAAAGGAACTGTCATCAAAAGGCAAATAATGTAAGTGATAAAATAACATTCTATAAAAATTTATAATAGAAAAAGGCTTTCCGCTTTATTGGTATTTTTTGTAAAGAATCACAATATCATGTAATTACAATTGTGATTTATAATTTAAAAATATAATTTAAAAAAAAAATAATTTAAAATAAAAAATAATTTAAAAATACACTATGTAGGTAACTTTTTAGGAAACTACCGTCAAACCTGGATTTAGTGACCCTCCATTTTATGTTTCCGAGAATTAACGCCGCGCGGCGGGGATGGATGAGAGGAGCTGCGTTGCTCGCTCAAGCGTCACAAAACAGAGAGAGAAACAAGTAAATTGACATAAAATCCAGGTTTGACTGCGTATATAAGAAACTGAATGTAAAACTGTATGATCCTTTATACTCCCATACTCTTTCCTATATGGGTTTCCGTATGGTTTCCTATATACTTTCCTATATCTTTTTTGCTCAATTATTTTTTGTAGAAATGTTAAATAATAAAATTTGAATGTTGAAGTTAAATTTTGAGTGATGAGGAAGGGCATGTTATAAATGAAAGAAAACTATGGAGGAAACTATATGGGAAAGTACGGAAAACTATATTGTTGGTAACCATATGGGAAACTA
>JAWWLR010000004.1:40664622-40679269 GCA_035041075.1 Acraspis erinacei | reverse complement strand
CCAACTTCTTGAAAAAAACGTGGTTTTTATGAGAAACATGTTCTAAACAAAATTATTTATAAAAATAAAGTTTAACATTTTTAATCACAAAAGTCATCAGATTGGATAAAAGGTGAGACTAGCCATGCATGTAAATCATCTATTGCATGCAAAAAAATTTCTTCAGCTTTTTAAAAATCGCTTTAACAAGTGTATACAGAATAAAAGTATATCAATGTAAAACACACACCGCATACGACCCCCACCCCTCCATCCATATGACTCATTGTAGTGTTTCAGTGCCCCCCCCCCATGGACAGGCTACCTAGTTTATGGACGACCCGTCATTTGTTTAAACAATATAAAAAATTCTAATTAAAATTATTCTACCGTTATTTCAGACAAAAAATTGAAAATTTTAAACTTATATTTCACAAAAACAAATAAAAACTATGAATGTGTACATGTTTTGTGGACAGATTAGAAGGAATGAATATAGCCGAAAATAAAGCAGGTAAGTAGGGAATTAAAAATAACCTTGACAAAAAAATTGAAATTTCCAAACTTATGTTGCACACGGAGGAATAGAAACTATGTAAGTGTACATGTTTTGTGGACAGATTAAAAGGAATTGAATTAATCGAAAATACAGCATGTATAAGTATGGAATTAAAAATAACCATATGAGAGGCGTGTCCACTGATCGGATTAAGAGGAATGAAAAAAGTGGAAAATATGTTCACCTGCGTGGAATACAACACAAGTCTCAATCGTTAAGGAAATAGAAAAGAATTGGTTTCGGAGGTAAACCTATTCTTGCGTTGGGCACTTCTCCCGATGGTAAATTAGCACATTCAAAAAAATTAAATAATGCTCACTCTTTCGTTTAAATCTTAAAATATTAATTTGTCTCTATTATTCTCTTCTTACTGGGTATCGAAGTTAAGAAAAACTGATATTCAGTTTAGAAAATGGGTAAATGCGACGTGCGGAAAACCCCTGGAATATCGTACTTTCCAAAAATTCCATTTAAAATAGGAAATTCAGTGCCGAATTACATTAAAATGATTAAACATTAAACAATTAATTCTTGTTGGTTCTTTTAGTTTTACTTTTTGTACATTCTTGTACAAAATTAAAACTAAAATAAAATAAAACAATATACAATAAAATATAAAAAGTACACATTCTTCCGAATAATAGAACAAAGTTTTACTCTCTTTAGTTTCGGTAGTAATTTATTGTTTTTCAAAAATGTTTCTGACGGTCCTGAATGTTTACGTTCAGAGCGAGCAAATGTTGTGTTCGCTTTAAGTAAACGCCGTTTAGGGCAATTTCTGAAACCGCACCTTGTCAGTCTTGTCTGGACCAGGTGAGGCGCTACTCAGTTAAATAATCCATTTATAGTTAATAATGTTTTTTGCCAAGTCATTAAAAAACAAAGGCCTGGGGCTAGTAAAAAAGGTAACAATTTTGGCCAGGTCCAGGTCAGACTCTACCATCTGGTCAGCGTCAAGACTGGAAAGCAGAGTCTGGTCTGGGCCGGGCCAGCAGAGTGTACCAGAAGATTTTTCCACATGGTTCAGAGAAACTCAGATAGTTTGAAAGAAAAAAAAGACAGTTGGGGTAATACATAATACGCTTAAAATGTACTTAAATTTACATATATATATTCACCAATAGAATTGAGGATAACTGCCCAGATCGAGAAGAAAGTATAAACGATTCCCATTTTTTTCATGTAGGGAAAACAGTGATTAATCTATTACTGAAGAATTTTATGAATCATGTAACTAATGAATATTCTGGTTCTTCATTCCAGTATATATATAAATATTTCCTATATGTCGTTATCTTTTCTTATCAGGTTTAAAGAAGGAAAATTAATTTAGTAAATCATTTTTTCACATCTGATCAAATGTTTGCGAACTGCTTACGAAGTAGTGCCCTTGGGCCACTTCTATTTTCGTCTGAAAATTACTATAATCATGAATAAATTGCAAGAAATTTGAAAGGATTTCATGAGATTATTTAATAATATTTCAACAAATTCATACAATATGTATTACTTCACTGAAATTCATGGTATTTCAAGAGATATTATGGGAAGCATAAACATCAGATTTCAAGAGTATATATCTCATCTCGCGTAAGTCTAATGAAAAACAATTCTTATTTTTATCTCGAAGACAATATTTGTTTAAAGCTGACAAAGATGGACTAATGTTCTCTTTTGAAGTAGTAAAGCTTATGAAATTTCAACACAGAAATGCAATTTTCTTTTTTTAATGAACTAAATTTAAGACCTTTTTGACTACAAAATTCTGCATCTGAATTTTCAGTCAATATTCGACTCAAAATGAACCCAGCATTTTAGTAGTAGTTTTTTGAAGATCATTTAATTGAATAATTCATCACTAAAATTAAATTTTTATTCACATTTGGTGATATAAAGAGTTATTAAATTGAAATTTTAAATTCAAGAGAGCAATTTCTCTCTTGAATTTAAAAATATCACAACTTAAACACAATCTTTTTCATTTGCAAAAGCATGATAAGCTTTATTAAAATCATATATTTCCATAAAATCCTTTCAAGAAAAAATTTATTTTTATTTATAATAAAAAATAATGAATTATGCAATTTTTCAAATACAATAGTTTCAAACAAGCAATATTTTCTTCTTGGTAAAAATTGAAACTAGGGAACATCTATATGTATAACCGTAGAGATCTCTTTTTTTTAACGCATTATATAAAATTAAAATCTATATATTGTTATACCATAATTACTTAAAAAATTATATTAAATTAAATAAATTTTATGCTTGGCACGTTTCCACGCAAAAGTAAAATGTGAACGTTACCATTAATTTAAAAAAATTGCATTGTTTAAAATTTTCAAAAATTCGGAAATTGTTTTCAATATAAACTACTTTAAAAACTGAATATCATCTATGTTCAGTTCACCAGATAAAAGATTAATCGTCTCATGTGAAGAGTGAAATCATAACCTGCCACAACTACATTTTATTTTGAAATATCAGTTATCTTCTGTCTTTCTTTTTATATTGCATTTTTAATGTTTGTATTTTTAGACTTTTGGTGTATGAATACAAGAATGAAATAAAAAATGGCCAATTGGTTAAATTGTAACAAAGATTACAAAAAGATTAGGTTTTGTTGTATAGAAAAAGTTTCCTATTAGATAGATAATTATAATAAAAAGAATGTCTAAAATCATATTTTAATACCTCTTAAAGTGTAAACTATTAACTATTTATAATATAATGTCATAAAGAGTTCTGGTTAAAAAGCATGAATCGCAGTTATCATTCCCAATACTCTAATTTCAAGAATGAATCAATAAAATTGTAAAGTTCAAAATTAACTAATTTTCAGCAATTTTAAGTTAGAATCATTACAAATTTGTAAGATAATTACGGCCCATATTCCGGTTATTAATCAAATTCGGAGTTAAAAATTGGTTTAATTCCAATAGTTTTTGTGTGAACGTTTTTTTTATGAAATTCAATGAAATTCAACACTTTTGCTCGAAAATTAAAAATGTAATATATACAACTGCAATGTTAAAAGTGTAAATAAACACTCTGGAATTTTATTGATTCAAGGCTAGTTCAAACTTTCTAGTTTTAAATTGTACAGTCTTCAATATTTGATTTATAACTGCTCATATTAAACCGTTAAATACTTTTGAATAATAAAAAAAATTTCTTTTTCAATTAAAAAATTTCAAAGTGAATGGGTTACAATGGAATATTTTATATCAGAATTATCTTGTTAAAGCAATTATTCTTCAATTTTTAGTACATCAAATTCTGTTCATTTTTAAAAGTAATTAATGAATTTATATTTACAGTTGATCAGATTAAAACATTTTTTTATCAATAGTCAATAATAGGCCAATAATTGCCATTGGCAACCTGTTTACAAATGAATCTAATGTTTCAAAACATTTTTAAAGGAAAAACATGTGTTAAATTTTCACGTAAAATTATGTCAATATAACATTTTTTACGCTTGTTTCTAATGAAGCATTCGCTTTTATCTTAAATTTTCAACATTTAAATTCTGAGAAAAATTGAAAATTTAGTGTACAACCGTTGAGCATTGAGAAAAATTGAAAATCGAATTTTATAGTGTTCAAAATTCTCACAATAGAGTCAGGTAGCGCTTAATGGTATATAATAAAAAAAATTCAAGTGCTGAACATTCAATTTCTCAACTGTTCAAAATTCGAGAAAAAAAAAAATTTTACATGCGACTTTAACCAATAAACATATCAATCAATCAATATTTTTTTTGTTTTGAAAGTCATTTTTTTCATAAACGGTTCGCCATTGCAAAATAATTTGTTGGCAAAATATTAGTCAACCAATGAAATTTTAGTAGGGAATTTATGAGATTTGAAAAAAATTCTAACTGCTCTGATCATCTGCATATAAGTCTTCCAAACTTAAACTAAAATTTTAAAACAGAAATGTGCTCTGGAAAACGAAAACACCATTTTCGCAAGGTGAATTTTTAAATAAAAATTATTTTTAATTGCATAATTTATTTGTGCTCATTTTTTTCCTCATAGGTATACATAAATTTGCTTCCTCATGGAGGGAGATTTTTCTCTAATGAGATAAAAAATTGGATACTTTCGATATTCTTAGAGCTTATGTTTCTGTCTTAACGAAAATCTTATTTTCAGAAAATCAGACACCATCAAAATGTCAATCGATGTCTGTTACAATGAAAACAAAAGTTTTATTTATAGAAACAAGAACTTTTTTCAACTTTCTAAGACTCTATTGATTTATTAAGAACGGTCGTCAAAAGTTCGCCAATAGATAAATACACGCGTCTCGAAAACGCAAACAATTATATCAAAACTGTTATGTTCCTTGTACCAAAGAAATCCTGCTTTAAAGATAACTAATTTTGGTAAAAAAATTAAAAAACGATATTCGTAGATCATGAAAGGTTCTTTAAATGTACAATCGACGCTTCTCGAAGACTCGCACAAATGTATCGTATGAATTACCAATATTTTTTTCCAATATTTTTATATTTGTATTTCCAATATTAAATTAGTCTTCCTCATTATCAACAAGAAAAACAAAATATTTTTTGTAAATATATATGCCAGTATTGCTAGATGATTGGATGGCTTAGGAGATTGGTTAATAGGTCATTCGACGAGTCTCGAAGACGCCAACAAACATGTCAGATACAATATTGTAGTATTCGTAACATGAAAAGTTTTTCTCACATAAACAGAATTCACCAATATTTTTTTTAACTTCACAAATCTGTACTAGTGGGTCATAAAATGTTCAAATATAAGTTAATGGATGTGTCTCTAAGACGCGAACAACACTAGATATAGAATTATTGTATTTTCAATCTCAAAAAAATTTTTCTCATAAATAGAATAAGCTATTTTTTCTGAAACATAATAAATACTGTCTGGTAAGTCGTAAACTAGACTAGATTTATACACACACCAACTTTCTAAAATTTTATTTTCGAGCTCCTGGGGTTGAATTACGTCGAAATATGTCCAAAAAAGTAGATTCAGGGTCTCTACTCAAATCCTGAAAAAAAATCTCCTGACAATTTCAGGTTCTTTCCAGATATCCCAGATTTTTCCAGGTATAATTTTTTATAGTACTATATTAAATTCAATTTAAACCGTTTTAAATCCAAACAAGACAGGTGCATTTTTAACCAAATAGTTGCATTTTAAACCAAAAAGATTAATTTTTGTCAAAAGTTTAAATTTAAACGAAAAAATTAATTATCAGATAAAATGATGAATATTGAATTGGAATACTTAAATTTTCAATCGAAATATTAATTTTCAAACAAGCAGATTAACTTTCTGCAGAAAAACACGATTTTTCAACAACATACATGAATTTTCGACTAAAAAGATCCATTTTCCTACAAACTGATTTATTAAATAAAATTATGAATATTCAACTGGGACAGTTCAATTTTAAACAAAAAATATGAATTTTCAACTAGAATGGTGAATTTTCAACTTAAATAGTTAAATATTAAACCAGATAAATTTTCAATAAAATATATGAATTTTCAGCTAAAAAATAAACATTTTCAACTGAAAAAGAATCATTTTCAACAAAACATTGAATAGATAAATTTTCATTTAAAAATTTTAATGTTGAACGAAAAAGATTAATTTTTAAATACAATGATCAAAAATTAAATTGGAACAGTTACATTTTCTGTTAAAATGATAAATTTTTAAAGAAAATTGTTGAATCTTAAATAAAAAAGATTATTTTCTTCCAAAAAAGACGAATTTTCTACTGAAAAATGATACTTTTTCAACCAAAGTTACAATTTTCAGTTTTAAAATGACAAATTAAAAAAAATAGTTGCATTTAAAAAAAATTGATGATGTTTCAACTGAAATAATGAATCTTCAATTGGAATAGCTCAATTTTGAATAAAAAAGATGAAAATACAACTGAAATGATTAATTCGTATCTAGTATTATTGATATTTTCACCAAAAAGATGAATTTTCAATCAATTTCTATAAAAAAAAAATGCAATTTCAACTTAAATAGATAATTTTTGAACCAAAAATCGAAGTTAAATTTTTGGTTATAAAATGGATTAAATATCCATTTTATAACAAAAAATGATGAATATTTCTAAAATGATGAATATTTATTTGGAATACTTAAATTTTGAATCGAAAAGATTAATTATCGAACACCAAGATTAATTTTCAGATAAGATTAATTTTCTACGAAAAAAAAAAGATTTTTCAACGAAACTGATGAATTTTCAAATAAAATTATGAATCTTCAAATTGAAAAAGTTTAATATTAAACCAAGAAGATGAATTTTCAACTGAAATGGTACATTTTCAACGAAAAATTGAATAGTTAAATTTTCAGTTAAAAAAGTTAATGTTCAACCAAAAAGAATTAATTTTTAAATAAAATGATCAAAAATTAAATTGGAACAGTTATTTTTTCTGTTAAAGTGATCAGTTTTTAAAGGGAATAGTTGAATTTTAAATAAAAAAGATGAATTGGTAACTAAAACGATAAATCTTCAACTGGAATAGTTGAATATTAAACCAAAATAATGAATTTTTAACAAAAAAGGTTATTTTCTTCCAAAAAGACGAATTTTCTACTGAAAAATTATACTTTTTCAACCAAAATTACAGTTTTCAGTTTTAAAATAACAAATTTAAGAAAAATAGTTGCATTAAAAAAAAAGCGATGAAGTTTCAACTGAAAGGATGAATCTTCAAGTGGAATAGTTCAATTTTGAATAAAAAAGATGAAAATACAACTGAAATGATTAATCCCTATCTAGAATTATTGAATTTTTTACCAAAAAGATGAATTTTCAATCAACAAAAATAATTTCTATAAAAAAAATGAAATTCCAACTTAAATAGATAATTTTTTTAACCAAAAAACGAAGTTAAGTTTTTGGTTGAAAAATGGATATTTAACCATAGGGATGAATATTTCTAAAATGATGAATATTTATTTAAAATACTTAAATTTCAAATCGAAAAGATTAATTATCGAACACCAAGATTAATTTTATACGAAAAATTGAATAGTTAAATTTTCCGTTATAAAAAGTTAATGTTCAACCAAAAAGATGAATTTTTAATTAAAATGATCAAAAATTAAATTGAAACAGTTACATTTTCTGTTAAAGTGATCAGTCTTTAAAGGCAAACGTTCAATTTTAAATAAAAAAGATGAATTTTAAACTAAAATGATAAATTTTCAACTGGAATAGTTGAATATTAAACCAAAATGATAAATTTTCAACGAAGAAGATTATTTTCTTCCAACAAGGCGAATTTTCTACTGAAAAATGATACTTTTTCAACCAAAGTTACAGTTTTCAGTTTTAGAATAACAAATTTAAATAAATAGTTGCATTTTCAAATAAAGCGATGAAGTATCGATTGAAATGATGAATCTTCAACTGGAATAGTTTAATTTTGAATAAAAAAGATTAAATAACAACTGAAATTATCCATCTTTATCTAGAATTATTGAATTTTCTACCAAAAAGATTTTCGAGCAAGAAGATTAGCTTCTATAAAACAAACATGCAATTTACATTTAATTATATATAAAATTAAACAAAATAGTTCAATTTTCAGTTACAAAAATTAAATGCCAGCAAAAAAAAAAAGAATTTTCAATCAAATTTGTATTCCAACAAAGATGACTTCATAATGGAAAATGCAGTATTTCATATTAATAAAAAAAGACTTTAATTTTTAATTAAAAACATTCATTTTATACCATTAGAGAACATATTTTCAACAAGCTACATGAATTTTGTAATCAGAAACTTGAATTTTCGACTGAAACCGATCAATTCACATACAAAAAATAGAATAGTTAAATGTGCAGTTAAAAAAATTAATTTCAAATACAAGAAAACAAAAATAATTTTCAACGAAAATTTTAAATACAGTAACATAAAGATACTTTTACAAATTATTGTTAAGCACGATTTCGATTAAATTCCCGGACGTCAAAAAAAACCTTGATATTTCCATGTTTTTCCAGACATATTAAAATTCCCTGACAATTCCAGGTTTTCCAGGTTTTTCAGGTAGGGTAGACGCTCTGAGATTTAATAATTTAGGTAATTACAAACCTCCTTCTATAAGAAAACAAAAAGTAACATGAATAATAAAACTCACACTTGTGTAACGTATTTATCATTTATTCTTCTCCCCAAGAATCAATAATAATTTATTTTACAGTAATAGTAACTATCTTTTTTTCCATTTCGACATCGTTATTAATATTTTCTCACATTTATATTATGTATCTTTATATCTTTCCTCTATATGCAATTACAGGTATACGATTTTTTTTATTCAGCCTATAGTCGTAGATACCGTGTGAGCATTAAGTAAGTTACCGTAAAAACAGAGTGCTTAGTTCGTCTAATTTTCAGAAGGGATGAAATCACAATTTACCTTTCGTTTTCCACAATCTTCGACAAGTCCGGATGTTCTTCCAAAGTCTAAGGAAACATGATTCTCATCGAGAAAACTGAGACTTCCAGTGCTTTACCATCCTTCAAAGAGTATCGTCCAGCATAAAAATCGTCTCGGCACATAATAAGAATTATTGTATTTAAAATATAGGAATCAATTTTCCGAGCGCTACAACTTTTCTTAAGGAGACTAATGATACTTTACAAAGTCAACTCTCTTCGCTGACATGGACGCTTTCTCAGGTAATAATAGGCTCGTTCGCTCCCTCCCTTCCTCGCTCGCTCGCTCAATCGCAAGGATAGAGATTTAGAGAATAATCTAATACGGATTTTTCACTGCGAGAGGAAAGATTCTTAAACCCAGTTTCATTCAAAAGCAGCAATCAAAATGAAAAGATCTATTTTTAAAGGCATTTTATGCATTGTATAACCATCGTCGCAATCTTCCAGATTGTATAATAATTTAAATCGATTTTCCTTCCGGCAAAAGGCGCGCGACTCCAGATCAGACACGCTCAAGAAGAAAACGTATTCGAAATACAAATAAAAATAGTTATGACCCTAGCAAGTGGCAAGTGGTCCAAGATCGTAAGTACTGAGTTAATTAATAACTACGGAAAAAACAAAAAGACGAAAAAAAGAATAGAATAGAATAGAAGAGGATAGAAGATAAAAATATATAGCGCACGAACGAAATAAGAGTCTTCTATAGTACATGAAACAATGATTAATTCGTATTACGCGTATACTTAACATTATACTACCTTGATTAGAATAAAGTGAATTGAAATTCGTACCAGTTGTGTGGACTTGGAGACGACTGGAGGAAAAAATTCGCAATGCCGACACGTGTGCATTTGCAAAATCGTTTTGTCACATGAAGTTTATCACATTATCTTTGCACAACGAACGACGATACAAACACTTTTGTTATTATCAATCGCCGTCATCGATCTACCAAAAATGGAAAAAGGCTCCAGAAATGATCGGTTGAATTTCTATTTGAGAGAGTAAGATCGAACTCTGGAACGAAACGAGTCTGTGGAATCTCGCTGAGGCGCGAGAGCTTGCTTGGCGATCCGATCGAAGAATTCATGTTTCAATAGCTCTGACCGTGAAAAATTAGCTATATTAAGAGTAATTTAGAGAACTATCGAAAACTAGGCTTTAGTTTTCGTAACGCCAAATACACGGACATAATATGTCCGCCGACAGGAGTGGAGTCAGACAGACAGACGACAGACACCTTTCACGACTCCTTTTTTCTTTTTTAAATATGTTTCTTTGCCTACTCGGTGACTATGCTTAATTCAGGTGAAAACCTCTTTCTCGCGTGGCTGCGAGGAGTCTCTCTTTCAACATCTCTTCGGTTGGATATTCCGGTAATTTTAAATAATGCACGCACGTATTCACGGACGGGTAGCCGCCAGCTCCTGCGTCGACTTTCCGCACCACCGTCAGTCTAGGGTGTAAGTTGCACAAACCACCAGGGGGCAGTGCAGAGCAACCAGTTGCAAACTGGAGGAAGGCTTTTCGCTCTGGACCCGTCAGAGACAAGAGTACATTGACGAACCTTTGGAACCCGGGACTGGAAAATAAAAGTGAGACAACGTGTTAGAGCAGGGTATCATATACAAATCCTTCTCGACAACAATTCCCTGACAATTTCAGGGTTCTCACTTAATACGTACAATTAAGAAAGCTTTGACAAATTATATTACAAGATATTCCTAAATATATTGGCAACGTCGATTAATTAAATAATTAAATAATACCATGAATTTAAATAATAAGAAGAGTTTGATCACTTGTTAATAATTTTAATGTGAGAACTAAGAGAGATCCCATCTTTATATTGACAGGGCTTTTAAAGAAATAATTTAATTTTCATCTAACAAAGATTAGTTTTCAAACAAACATGGAATAGTTACATTTTCAGTAAAAAAAAAAGAAGAAAATTAAAACAAAATTGACAAAAAAAAATTTTCAGCAACAAAAGAATGAATTTTGAACCCAGAAAATTAATCTCTACAAAAAAGAGACAAATTTTCAACAAAATATATCAATTTTTTACTTAAAAGATAAATTTTCAACCAAAAATTTAATATTTAAATTTTAATTCAAAAGAACAATTTTCAAAGAGAAAAAAAAACTTATATTTAAAAAAATATTTACATTTTCAAACAAAGTAATGAATTTTCAACTAAAATGATGAACCTTGAACAGAAATATTTTATTTCTAACCAAAAAGATGAATTTTGAACTAAAAAAAGATAAGTTTTAAACAAAAAATTGAATAGTTACATTTTCAGTTTAAAATAAATTTGTTACAGCATTTTCATTAAAATATCTCATTTTTCAACCAAAGTGATGAGTTTTCAATTTTGATTTTTAATCAAAAACATTTCAATAAAACAAAACAAGAAAAAACAGGTCAAGAGAGGTTACAACTTGCAAACGAACTGTTAACTGTTCATGCAAAAAGATGAATTTGTAACCAATAATATTAATTTTCTACCACAAAGAACGAATTTTCAAAAAAATACATGAATTTTGAACTAGATATTTGAATTTTCAACCGAAAATGATAAATTCGTTATTCAATTTTATATTGCGATTAAACAAAATTAAAGACACTTTTGAAAAAATCCCCTGACTTTGAAAAAAATTCTCAGAGATTTGAAGGTTTTTTCCAGGTACATGAAAGTGACCAAACAATTCAAAAAGTAACATTTATATTTGACGAAAAACGCAAAAATTTATTTTAATTCATGACGTTCATTGTAAACATCATTCAAAACAACAGAGCAAAAAAATGCAAAAAAATAAATAAATGTTCAAATAAAATTATGAATCTTCAACTGGAACAGTTGAATTTTAAACCAAAAAGATAAAAATTTCAATTAAAAATATGAATATTAAACTGAAATACTTGAATTTTCAAAAAAAAAAAAAATGAATTCTCAAATAAAATTATTAATTTTCTACCAAAAAATACAATTTTTCAGCAAAATACATGATTTTTAACGAAATAGATGAATTAACAACGGAAGAAGACATATATTCAACGAAATAGTTGAAAAATAGAATAGTTACATTTAAAAAAAAGTAATTATCAACCTAAATGATGCATTAACAGTTGAATTTTCAACAAAAAAATCATTAATTTTTACCAAAAAAAGATAAATTGTCAACGAAAACTAAAATAATTAAGTGTTAAGTTTAAAACATCAATGTCCAAGCAAAAAAGATGAATTTTTAACTTCAAACGATAAATTTTTGCTCAAAAATTGAATAATTAAATTTTAAACTAAAATTATGGAATATTCAACTGGAATAATATACCATTTATAATATATATATAATAACCATTTTTTAATCCAATCGATCTTTTTCACCCAAAGAAATGTATTTTTAATAAAAACAATGAATCTTCCTCCAAAAAAATTAATTTTTAACCAAGTAACTTTATTTTTAACCTAAAAGATGAGTTTTCAACTAAAATGATAATTATTTAACTGGAATAGTTGAATTTTAACCCTTAACGAAGAATTTTTACACAAGGAGATAAACTTTCAAAGAAAAAGATAATTACCCACAAAAAATCGATTTTTTAACAAAATACGTGAATTTTCAACGAAGCAGTTGAATTTCCATTTAAAAAGGAAAAATTTTCATCCAAATTGTTGAATTTTGAACTAGAAAAGATCAAAGATAAAAAAAATATAGCAGTTAAATTGTCAGTAAAAAAAATTAATTTCCAACCAAACTGATGGATTTTCAACTAAAATTATGAATTTTCATCTGGAATAGGTGAATTTTTAATTATAAAAATTCATTTTCTGCAAAAAATACGAATTTTCCACAAAGTATTTCTTTTTAAACAAATAGTCGCATTTTTAAATAAAAAATATCGATTTTCAACCAAATATATTTGCACTTTTATCCAAAAAAGATCAAATTTCAGTCAAAATTAAAACAGTTACATTTTCTGTTAAAAAGCTAATTCTTAATAATAAAAATAAAAACGGATTAGAGAATGAGTAAAATAGAATGAATGAGTAAAATAATGAAAATTTGAATTTGCCTGAAGTCTAAAGTAAATGCCCGGTTTTTAAAATAAATAACTGGTCATTTCCCGGTCAATATTCAAAGCTTTCTATGCAAAAGAATTCAGTTTAAAATTCTTTTGTCCAGAAAAAGTGAAAAAGAAAAAAAATCACGTAGAAAAAACAAAAATATATCGTACCTCTCTCTCGTGTACCCCAGTTTCGGTTCGGTGTAGTTGAGCAGATCCTCCCTCGTCCACTGCGGATTTTGTTCGCCGCAGAGCATCGCCCGAATTTCCTCGGGACTGAAAGCGTGCAATTTCTCCATGGGGAAAACTTTCGAAAATCCAGATCTGAACGCCTCCATCTGCCTCGCAATTCCTCGCTCGAGACAATAATCAATCGTCAAATCAGCATACTCCCTCGCATTCTCCAGATTGATGTGTATGTCCATACCACCTTCCTTCAATTCCATGACATCGTGCTCGAAAATCTTGGAACTTGGCGCGTACGTCATCGACAATGCCAAATCCTCAATGTCCACCGACGTGCCCGATGAATGGCTGATTCGAAACGAGTCATTGTGACTTTCATCGGCTGACGATTGACCCTCGGAAATGGCCCTCTCACGCCTCGACGTCAACATTTGCACTTCCTTGAGGAACCTGCCTCTGACTGGATCTACTAGAACTAGATCTTCGATATCAAGGATTCCACTGTACCAGGGCGTCGGCTCGAGACTCGAATAACCTGCTGTGTCTTGCTCTCCCTCCTCAGAAATAAAACTACTCGCCATGCTCGAAGACATACTTTCCTGTGTGACACCAGTCAAGCCGATTCTCTCATTCACATTGTTGGTGATGTCGCCGCGGCACAGCAACTTGAGGAAGGGTCGCGACAGGGGCAAATCGACCAATCTATTGTCTTGGAGAACCTTCGCGAGAAAAACACCGAGGAACCAGAAGTACCTCGCGGATCGATTGCATGCTTGGGAGTCCTGTGGAAGTGGCGCGGGGAATAAGCCGCTGACACGTGAAACATAGTATCCCTGAGGTCGGATTTGTTCTCCGGAAGGACATAAATCGTCCTCATTGCAAGTTGAATCGTCGTCGCAGAGCCAGAGGCCCAAGTCTTTTCGCTGAAGCTCGGCAGCCACGAGGGCGAAGAATTCTAACGTTGGACCGAGTCCCGTTCCTTCCTCGCCAACAAATTCTACTTCGAGGATGCTCTTTCGACTAGCGTGTACCTGAAATTGCAACAGACGAAAATAATTATAGGCCAATTTAGGAGGATAAAAGTAAAACACAGAGATACATTAAATAATCCATTACTTATATCATTTTACTCTAGAGATACCAGGAAAATTGTATCGAGTTATTTTTATTTTCTTTGCAATTTCCTGTATCTTATATGATTGAAACAATTAGACCTTCATTAATTTGATAAAATACATACATACTTTGATGTTTTAGGGTATGATTTAAGATTGAAACTAAATCAGGGTGGTCGTTTTATTTACAAGGAAAAATTCCGGATTCGGAAACATTTCTAACGGTTCAATGATATTTAAAAATTCGAA
>JAWWLR010000004.1:40646072-40657987 GCA_035041075.1 Acraspis erinacei | reverse complement strand
GAAACCCCTAGAAATGTACGGAATTTTATTTTTTTTTTAAACGGGAAATTCAGTCATGTTTCGCACACGAAGCAGGACTGAAACTTACTTTGTTTTTTGAATCACCACATTTTCACTATAACTTTTGACTAATAAGTAAGAAATGGCTTGAGAATGTTCAAACGATTCAGACTTTTTAAACATGAATATATGAAAAATTCACTCATTGAAATAGTAGCTAGACATTACACTGCTTAATCAGTGATTTCGGACTTATTCACTAATCAGTTTAATCACTTATTCATCTACTAAAATATTATTTTATTATTATTGCTAAATTTACATGGTGCAGTGCTGCCAACTCTCAAAAGTGGTAATTTCATAGATTGAATAAGTAACTTTTCACTGATTCTCAGTGACCGGTTTCCAGCTATTTAAATCAGTAAAATATCACTGACAATCAGTGACATTTCACTGATTCAGATTTAGAAAGGAGATAAAATATAAGCTTGCTACACACTCAGAAAACGTGTAGATTAAATCAACAACATTTGTGTTGCTTTAACAAAAGAATATTGTTGAATTTTATAAAGCCAACGAAATATTTCATTTTCTATCCACAGTTTTTGGTTGTTTTAACCAACTCTGTTGGTATATAGAGTATTTGGTTGACTCAATCAAAAAAATTTCATTGCACCAGTAACATTTTTCGTTGAATCACCCAAAATTTAACCCAACCAAATTTTCACCTGTATCCAAGAAAACAATTTTTTTTCGTTCAAGAAAATTTTGTTTGTGAGTGAAAAAAGAAAGTTAAGTGTCGGCAGCAGAAGTTTAAACTAAAAAACTCAAAACTCTTTCAAGAATCTTTAATTAGTTGAAGCCTTAACTGGTTCTAGATGCTGGTTAAAAGCCACTCAGCTTAAGTAATTTAAACTATCAATAATTTAGGAAATTACTTTGAAACCCTAAAAACCCATCATCACTGAAACCCGTTCAAAGCATTTAAACCCCTTGGAAATCCTTTGAAATTGTTTAAATCTCTTAAAATACATTGAGATTTATTAAAATACCTTAAAATATTTCATCTTTGAAAGCCTTCATGCTACTGAAATAAATTAAAAAATTCTTGGAAATTTCTTAAAATATTTCGAATCCTTCGATATGTTTTGAAAGCCCTTGAAACTTTCTAAAGCACTTGAAAACGCCTGAGAATCTTTTACAATATCCTTACGTATTCAAAATCCTTTTAAATCTCATTAAATTACTAAAACGAATAAAAAATGTCTTTGTAATCTTTCAAAATAATCCAAATTATTTTAAATCCTTTACCCAACTCTGAAATTTTTGAAGGCTTGTAAAAATGCCAAAAAATTTTTAAAAATGTTAAAAATATTTCAAATCCTTTAAACATTTGATCAATTGATTAGCAGGATCAATTAAATTAATTTTTTTTAATTAAAAAAATCTATTCTTTCAAAGTACAAAATATCAAACTTCTTATGAATAATTTCTTTAAAATGCACTGAAATATTCTAAAATTCGGTGGTATTCTATTATGATATTTTCTGAAATCATGGAAAATTTATTTTAATACATTGAGTGTTCCAAAATCCCATGAAATCATTGAAATCCTCGGAAATCTTACAAAATAACGTGAAATCTTTTTAAATATTTTATAACCTCATATATCCTGTAAAATCGTTCCGTATCTTCAGATATCTATCTATATTTGGCTTTAAATAAGGCCGTGGACTATTTGCACCGCAATTTTCATACGAATAGCTGATTTGTCGGTTTAAATTATTCGAAATAATTTCGCATTTTTAATTAATTTCGAATTTTTCGAAAACTGCTAAACATCTATTCAACTTACGTTTGTTTAACTAAGAAGACTTTCCAATAAAAAAGATAATTTTTCTTCAAAAAATTGAAAAGGTAAATTTTTAATTTATAAATTAATATTCAACGAAGGAGATCAATTTAAAACTAAAATTATCAAATATCCAACTGGAATAGTTACATGTTCAGATTAAAAAACATTAATTTTCAGTCACAGAAAAAAATAATTATCAATAAAATAACTAATTTTTCCATCAAAGAGATTAATTTTAAATTAAAATGATACTTTAACTTTCAACTAAGTAATTAAATTATCCAAAACTGGAAGTTAAATTTTTATTTTGTATTATTAATTTTCCATACAAACAAAAATTTTTTAATTCAAATGATGGATTTCCAACTAAACTGATAAATCTTCAACTGGAATAGATGAATATTAAAACCAAAACAATGAATTTTGATAAAAAGATGCATTTTTAACAAAAGAATTTAACTTCAACCAAGTAGTTTTATTTTCAACCAGAACCTGATTTTTTAACTGGAATAATTCAATTTTGAACCAAGAAGATTAATTTATACCAAAAAATACGAATTTTCAACCAAACACATGAATTCTCAATCAAAAAAGATAAATTGCCGGCCAAAAAATGAATAGTTAAATTTTCAGATTCCAACTGGAATAATTCCATTTTCAGATTAAAAAATATTAATTATCAGCCACAGAAAAAAATAATTATCAATAAAATAGCTTATTTTTCAACCAACGAAATTAATTTTAAATTAGAATGATATTTTAACTAAAAAAAATTTCAGCAAAAGATTTTAACTTTCAACTAATTAGTTTTATCTTTAACCAAAAATATGAATTTTTAACTAAAATGATGAATATTTAACTGCAACAGTTAATTTTACATCGAATAAATTTTTAACTCAACTGCGTTTTCAACTGAAAAATATAATTTTTCAACCCAAGATTGAATAGTTAAATATTGAGTTAAAAAAATTGATGTTCAATGAAAGGTTTGAATTTTTTGTTAAATTGGTGGAATATTCAACTGGAATAGTTACATTTTCAGTTAACACGAAATTAATCTTTAGCCAAAGAAAAATTGAATTGTCGTCAAATAGCTTATTCTTCAACCAAAGAAATGAATTTTCAATTAAAATTATGAATCCTCAACGTCAAAAATTAGATTTTATAAATGAGTTTAACTTTCCACCAAGTAATTAAATTTTAATTATAAAACAGATAAATCCCGATTAAGAAATGTCGTAGTTGATATTTAAACAAACAAAAAAATAGAATTTCTTCTTATCAAAAACATTTGAATCAATTGCAAACAGACTGTTGAATTCTTAAGCAAAAAGATCAATCTTTTACCAAAAAGATCGAATTTTAAATAAAACACATGAATTTTCAATCAGACACTTGGATTTCGAACTAAGAACGACAAATGTTCAACCAAAAATAGAATAGTTATTTTCAGTTAAAAACATTAATTTCAACAACAAAAAAGAACTTAAAAAAGTTAAATACAGATACGGCTACCTTTACAAAATAATAAGCATTGCTATTCAATTTTACATTTCAATTCAAAAAGAAATTAAGCAGGCTCTCGAAAAAGTTCCCTGACTTTAAAAAAAATTCCCTGATATTTCCAGGTTTTTCCAGATATATAAACATTCCCTGCCAATTACAGATTTTCCAGGTTTTCCCCGCCAGCGATTCCTAGGAACAACATTCAATCTTTGTAAATTTGCAATTTTCTATCAAAACTTGAAACCGTTGCAAATCTTTGAAATCTTCTAAATAAATTTGAAATGCTTTAAGATCTTTCAAACGTTTTGAAACCTTTTTTGTGATCTTTGAATTTGAAAGCTTTATGGAACTTGTATGAAATATTTCAAATATTTTTGAAATCTTAGGTATTCATTTGAAAAAATTAAAATATTTTTAATCTTTGTGAATTCTTATTAATTTTGGTAAAATCTTCGAAATACTTCAAGTCTTTGTAAAATGTTTTGAGATATGCATTTGGTAGAAAATCAATCATTTGGTTGAAAATTGTACTATTTGGTTAACAATGTATATATTTTGTTAATAATTCAAATATTATGTTGGCAATTCGTCATTTTTGGTTCAATTCAAGTATTTTTCATTTAAAATGCAAATTTTTTCTTGGTTAAAATCTATTAATTATTTGGAAGATGAACTACTTTCTTAAAAGTTCATTTTTTTGTGAAGATTCAATATTTAAGTTGAAAATTGATTTTTTTTTTTTTTTTGGTTAAATTAATCCTTTTGATTGAAAATTTAACTTCTTGGTTGAAAAATGCTGTATTTTGTTAAAAATCTACTTTTTTGGTAGAAAATGAATCTTCTTGGCTGGAAATTCAACGATTTGGTTAACAATTTATGTATTTTGTTGACAATTCATATTCATATTTAACTTTTTAGGTGATTCTGATTGGAAATTAATCCGATTTGGTTGAGAATGTAACTATTTTTGTTTGAAAATTTGTCCTGTTTGGTCCCCTTGAACTGTTTTCCATTTAAAATTAAAATATTTTCTTGGTTAAAATATCAGCTGAGAAAATAGTGGCTTTAGTGCCCTTTTTTCGAAATATATTAGTCAAAACATAATATCAACGCTCAAAAAACAGTGTCAAATAATGCCAATAGATTTGCATGGAAAATTTCAAAATTGTCTTACGTGTAGGTTGGCTCCCATATTCTCCTCAGTTTCTCCTGTCGGCTTCCCAATTCCGTTAGTTGCATCAGTTCCTGAACTGACTGGAAAATACTGGCATTTGGTTCTGAGAGAGGTAACTCAACATCTGGAACACCCGGAAGTCCCGGGCCTTTCAACGTGAGGACAAGTTTTGGCATTTGAGACGCACCGACACGAATACTCGACTGCGTTTCACTTCCTGGTGGCGGAACATCCAAATCAGTCGTCTGAAAATTAAATGCAAACAGGAATTCAGTTTCAGGTGTACATTTTAAATCACGGGGCGACCCCCCCCCCTTATCATTAACATTTATTTAAAATTAGAGGCTCATAGGCATCACAGCGCAAAGAGATAAAAAAGAGGAAATGGGATAACTTTTTTTACGAAAAAGAGGAAATGGGACAACTTTTTACGAAAAAGTGGAAAGTAACAGAAAGATTTGTTACATAACACTAAATTATTTTTAATTTAGCCCTAAAGTTCTCTAGAAATTTGTTAAAGTCCCATAAAGTCTCATGAAATCCATTAAAATAAGTAGAACTTATTTGAAATGCCTTGGATGTAATTTAAATTGAAATTATTAATTACATTTATATAAAAAAAAACATTAATTGAAATAAAAGTTACGCTCGAGATGCGCGCGTTCTAGGCCCTGGTTTTTATTTTCAAATCTTAGAAACATAATTTATTTTAAAATCTATAAGAAATTTTTTAATATTAAAAGTTTTCAAGTTTTGTATTACGAAACCTCTTCAATTGTCGAAAAAAAGAAAAAATTAAATTATGTAGCAATCATTTGAAATTCCTTGAATATAAATTAAAACTCTTCATTAAATTTCTATTTTTAAAAACTTTTAAATCAAATTCACGCGCGCGTTCACGTGTCTGCATTTTTCTTCACTAATATTATAAACAAAATATTACAAAATTCACAATATCAAATTTTTAAATATTAGGAATTCTAAACATTTTTAAAACGAGTTAAATAATTTATGAATTTTAGAATCAACTTCAACTAAAAGAAGTTCATATTTAAAAAATTTACATGTACAATTGATAATTAAGAAAAAAGTTGAATTTAAAAGGCCAAGAAATTGTCTAATATTACAAAACCAAGATTGTTCAATTAAAAGCTTTATTGATTAAAAATAGGTAAGCTTTATAAACAGTTTCTATTATTTTTTTTTAAATATATGAAGTAAAACTAAAAGAATTAACTATTATAATTTTTAAATTAAATCCTGAGAGGTAGAACAGTTTTAAATGCAAAATTGTTCTAATTTTTTAAATTTAAAATAAAAAAATAACTTGTTTTGGTTTTAGTTTAGTTTTAATGAAAAGCTTAGGTTTCTTCATTTAAGAAAAAGTAAGAGACAGAACTTTGCTTAAATTTTGATAAATCTTTACTAAATGTTAAAAACTGTTTTTCTTTCAGTTTTTTTTTGTAATTGTTTAAATTCTAGCACTTATTAAATTTGTGTTCAATCGAAAAATGTCATTAGGACCAGTAGTATATTTTGCAATTCTTTAAATTTATTTGATATCTACTTCAGAGTTTGATTAAACTGCTTAATCTGTTAAAATAAATTATCTTTGCTGCTTTTTGAAAAGTTTGAATATCCTATCACTTTTTAAATTTACATCGAATTAAAATTTTGTTTATATTTTAAATTAGGATCGCGAAATTGAATCGTTGAATCAGTCGAATTTAAGAAAGTTAAGTTAATTAATTAATTCTGCAAGTTTAAAAAACTACACTACTTGCGGTAGCATATTTTAGTTTTGAATATAATAATTTTGTAAATGTAAAACGAACAGACGTTGTTCTTCCAAAAATCGTATAATTAAAGAAAAAAGGAAAGTTTTTCAGAAATAGGGGAATTTAATTTACCTGATTGATGTTTGTTCGACCAGGTCGAGGATCGAAGGCGGGAATGAGAGCAGAAAACTGTCGCTTGAGAACGAACTCGTCGTCCCAGGCTCTTCGCTTGGTGCTTTGAGGTGCTTCTTCTTCCATAAATGCAGCCAAAAGGTTGCGACTCACCATCATTTCTTCGTACTCACCCTCACCACCGTCTCCCTCTTCCTCGTTTTCCTCATCATCATCCTGCAAAAGGTAAACCTTCGAATTCAAAAAGTGCATTTGAATACACTGCATGCTCGGACCCTAAAAATTAATGTTGGTAACAAGTTCCGAATCGATTTACTTCTTTCTGATCAATATTATAAAATCCCCAATTTAAAAAGTCATATTGCTACCGACGGGCGAACTCATTTATTCGAAATTCGAACTATTTTGCTTAAAATTAATATTTTTTGGAGGAAAAACTAGATAAATCATAAAACCCTAGATACCGATAAGGGAGGCGCAGTTCTGATTTATCATCCTCTGAAATTGAATTATTTAATTCATCGGACCTTCAGAACTGAAAATCTTTCAATTCTTCCTTCCTTTGTTCAATCTTTAAAATATATCTAGAATCTTTGTGAAATAATATAAGTTTTTCTGAAATGTTTTAATTCTATCTGAAATATTTGAAATATTTGTAAAATCTTTGAGATATCATTGAAATTTTTGTCAAATATTTGTGAAATATTTGGTAATATTTGTAAAACTCTTTAAATCTTTTTTAAATCTTTAGGAACTCCTTGAAATATTTATTTTATTGTTGTCTATCTGAAATCATTTTGAAATAATTTAAATCTTTCTAAAAATCAGTTCAGTTCATATTTGAAATATTGTGTACATATTTAATAATATTTTTCAAATTATTGAAACCTTTTTGCAAGCTGCGAAATTTATATGAAAACTTTGAAAAATATTTGAAATTTTTCTTAAATCTTTTAAACCTACCTGAAATCTTTGTGAAATAATAGAAGACTTTGCAAAATAACAAAAGTACTTTTGAAATCTTTTAAATTTATCCGAAATCTTTAAAAAATATTTGAAATATTTGTGAAATCTTCGGAAAATAATTGCAATTTTGTCAAATCTTTGGAAATCTTTGCAAAATATTTGGTAATATTTGTGAAATTGTTGAAATCTTTGAAATTTATCTAAAAACTTTGGAAAAAATTTGCAATTTTTGTTCAATCTTTTTAATATATCTGAAATCGTTGCGAAATAATAGAAGTATTTGTGAAATCTTATAAATCTATCCGAAATGTTTAAAAAATATTTTTAATCTATGTGAAATCTTCGAGAAATAATTGCAATTTTGTCAATTCTATGAAATATTTGGTAATATTTGTGAAATTTGTATCTTTGTGAAATCGTTTGGAAATCATTGAAAACTTTTAAATCTTTAAGAAATATTTGGAAACTCTTTAAAAATCTTTGCTTCAAACAAAAAGGTAAATGTTTAACAATGTACTTTAACTTTTACCGAAGTAATTGAATTATCAATAAAAAAATATTAATTTTAAAACGAAATAGTAAAAATTCTAACCAAAGAGATGAATTTTCAACTAAAAATATAAATTTTCAAAAAAAAAAAAAAAAGATTTCTTAACAAAGTAATGCAATCAAATTTTTTAAGCAAAACAGTTGACAAAAAGCATAATTTTTAACCAAAAAGTTGCATTTTTATAAAAAAAATGAATTTTCTACTAAAACAGATGAATTTTTAAATTACAAATATTAACTAAAAAAATAGTTGAATTTTCTGTTAAAAACATTTCAGTTCTATTTTCATGATAAAAATATGCATTTTTAAACAAGAAATAAGTTTCTACGAAAAAATTTGAATTTTCAATAAAAAAGAGGAATTTTTAACCAAAAAGTATGACTTTGTAATCAAATTCTTGAACTCCCTACCAAATAGCTGAATTTTTATCCAAAAAGATGAAATTTCTCTTAAAACAGATGAATTTTTGTTTTAAACAAAAAATAGTTGAAATTTCATCCAAAAAAGATTACAGTTGACTTTTCAAAAACAAAATACGAATTTTTAACAAAAAATAAGTTTCTACGAAAAATATTGAATTTTGAATTTAAATAGACAAATTTTTTCAAACAGAAAAAGATGCATGTTTATCAGAATAGATAAATTCTCTACCGAATAGTTGCATATTTATCCAAGAAAGAGGAAATTTGTACTAAAAGAAAGAGGAATTTTTAATAAAGACGAAAACTTTTTTTTTAATTGAACTTTCAACCAAACAGTTGTATTTTTATCCAAGAAAGATATAATTTCTGCTAAGGCAGGTTTATTTTAAAATCAAAATGATAAACTTAAAAAAAAATAGTTGAATTTTCAACCGAACAGATTTATTTTTATTCAAGAAAGATAAAATTTTTTCTAAAGCATATGAATTTAAACAAACAATAAGTTAATTTTCTGCTAAATAGTCGAACTTTTAGCCAAAAAGTATGACTGTTTAACAAGAATGTTAAATTTGCAACCAGGCAGTAGCATTTTGTCCAAGAAAAATGAAAATTCTACTAAAACAGGTGAAATCAATCTATTAAATCAAAAAGATACATTAAAAAAAAAGAGTTTAATTTTCCGAAAACTTTGCAAACAAAAAGGATTTCAGTTGATTTATCACCAACAAAATATGAATATTAAACAAAAGGTTAATGTTCTACGAAAAGAGTTGAACTTGTGACCAGAAAAGACGAATTTTTAACAAAACTTTTGAATTTGCAACCAAAAAGTATCTTTTTTCAATAAAATTGTTAATTTTTCAACCAAATAATAAAAGTTATAACTCAAAAGATAATCTTCAGGTGAAATTTTTTACGAATTTATAAAAATGACGTACACGATCCTTGATATTGTAATCTGTTAACCCCTGGTGATAATCAGAAATAAGTAAATCGGCTCGTAAATTTCTTTTTGTACATACTTCTTGGTCGTTCTCGTCGTTGTCGTCATCCTCCTCATGGAGAATGGGATCTTCATCGTCCTCCAATTCAGTGAGAAGCGTAGGTCCTCCAGTTGTGCGACCTCCACTAACGCTAGAACCCGCGACTCCGCCGCACGACTCCAAAAAATCCTCAAGACTAACCTGTAGCCACAACTTTCCATTACATTAAAAGGAAGTTTAACCGCGAAAAGCTGGTCACTTTATCTCTTCAGATCTTATGCGATTTCGAAGGAATGATCAAGCAAGACACTTTATCACCTCAGATCTACGAGACGTCGAAGGAATGATCAATTAATCAAGCAAAGATAGTGAGGCTTCTCAAAATGGATAAAACCACAGTTCATATTCAAAATATTTACCTACGTCTCGAACGCAAAGGTCCGCTTGGCTTTGCCTACGGTCGCGTTACGTTGAGAAAAATTGTAATAAATTGAAAGAACGGTTAGTAAAAAGATTTTCAAGAATGCTTCCTTATCGATGCTACATTGATAGTTCACTTCCATTGTGCATTTTTTATTTTATTATACAGGGTTGCTACAGAAGTCCGGTTTCAAAATTCCATGACTTTTACCGATTCGCCAGGTCTACAATTTAACATTTTCAGGTCAGCTATTGCGAAAAATCCGATTCATTCGATTCAATTTCAACTAATTCTACTGATGTAAATCTATTTTACAGATTATTTGATAGATTTTGTAATAGTTTGGCATAGAAATACATAAATTTAAATGAAAAATCAAGACTTTTAATATTAAATTGTAAATATTCATGATTTTGTATGAAAAATAAAAAGTAGCTACGAAACAAGACGCAATCATAGTTATGTGTAGTTTTTGTAGAAAATTAGGAATTTCTACAATAATTTATTCATAATTACATCTTTGTATGAGATCTGATGAAAATTTACAACCTCATAATAAAGATTTATTTTATCATAATTTTGAATAGGTCTTTGTAGACAATTACAAATGTCTAAAAAAAAAAAACGAAAGTTTATAATTTACAAAAACTACATTTTTAGTTTTCCATAGCTTTTCTTATGTCAATACATATTCCTGTAAAAAATTAAGGAAATTTAGAACACGAAATCGATCATTTTCTGCAATTTTATTTAAAAACTCATCCTCATCGAATGCTGTAATTTTTCGTGAAAAAATTCGGGATTTAAAAAACTTTTGATGTATCGTTGTTAATTAAATAGAATAAAGACAAACTACAAAAAAGTGAATCGAAATCCATTGAAAACAGGAGAATTAGAATGATTTTTTTTACGAAAATAGGAGAATAGAGGAATAAATTCTATGACATAAAATTAATTTTCTAGAAAACATTTGAAGTTTAAACACAAAAATAGATGATTATTCAAACTTTCAACAACTCAGCGTCCAATCAAATAGTAACATTTTCAACCAACAAAGATGAATTTGCAAGAAAAAATGCGACTTTTCTACCATAAAAGATCAATTTTCAAAACAAAAGAACGAATTTTCTATTCAAAAAGACGAATCTCTAGCAAAACAGTTAAATTTTCGTTTAAACAAAATAATTGATATTTCAACTTAATAATCGAATTTTCAACCTGTAAAGATGCATTTTTAACTAAATGGACGAATTTTCAAACAAAAAAGATTAAGCTTCGACCTAAGATTATTTTCCACCATGAAAGTTGAGTTTACAAACAGATAGTTGATCTGTAAATAAAAAAAGACGAATTTTCAACCAAAGAAATACTTTTCTACCATAAAATATGAATTTTTTAAATCCAAAATGACGAATTTTCTATGCAGAAAGACCGGATGAAAAAACAGTTGAATTTTAGACTAAAAATGACTTTTTAACAAAATAATAATTTTTTAAAACAAACAGTTGAATTTTCAAGCCAAAAATACGATTTTTTACAAGACAAATGAATAATTAACCTAAAAAGATGAATTTTCAAACAAATAGTTGAATTTTCAAATAAATTGAGATTTTCACAAAATCTTAGAAATTTTCATAGAAATTATTTCGAACAGGGAATTTAAAGGGCTTTTAAATAATTACTGAATTCTAGGCAATTCTCACTAACATTATTATAGAATATGAACAAATTCTGCAATTTTAATACTATTATTTATATCAATGAAAAAAGCACTGCGTATCAATTTACAAATTGAGGGTTTGTATGGAAGAAGGGCACATAAGCCAAAGTAGCTTTTCGAGAAAATTAAGGAAGAAGTTTTTATTTTACCTTCAGTACGTTGAAGCGCGCTGACCTTGTAATGTTTAAAACTTATGTGTACATGCAAATTTTGCAATATACTTTTTATAATATTTGTAAAAGCCAATTTTAAATGCAGCGGCTTTTCAACATTTCCAGCCTTTCCAATTCCTGTAGCAACCCTGTTGTATCAATTATTCGAAACAAATACCATAATCAGAATTTCCAGGATTATTATTTATTAAACTTAGGCGTCTTCTATATATTACGCATAGCTTTTAAGGGAAGG
>JAWWLR010000004.1:40635753-40646062 GCA_035041075.1 Acraspis erinacei | reverse complement strand
CGTGAAATGTTACTTAAAATTTTTTTAATTTAGTAATCACTCCTCAATCTTAAAGTTATCATTATTGCCCACCTAAAAGGGATTGAAAGTTGTTTTAACTTTAAAAATTAAACACTTTTTCTAAATTTGAAAAATGGATGTTGGTGCAATGGTTCTAGTAGAGTTGAAATTTTTTAAAAATTGCATTGAATCAAAAATTATTGCAAAATTTTATCTTCATAATTATTTGGAATACTAACAAAAATTATTTTTTTAAACTGTATTTGGTTAATGGGATACTAATTAGAATTTTTACAAAGTATTTTCCATAAAATTATTTCTGTTCGAATGGAAGAAGCACTGCACTATTTTTTTAAACATGAAGAATAGTAAAAAATATAAAAATAGTATAATGAAAAGTTGTGTTAAAAAAAATTGTTCAAAGTAGAGATAAGTTTCTGTAAGCGAAGAGAGGAAAGATAAGTGGAAATTTAAAAAAAATGTATATTAACCAAATAAGAACAAAAATTTGGTTGATATTTCAAAAAATGCTAACTTAAACAAAATTATATTTTCTAAAATATGATTGTATTTTAACAATTGACAATAATTTTGTACAAATAGAAAAAAAATTATTTTCAGAAAATTGCCAACCCCTCTGGTGGCCCAAAGTGACATAAAAACGCTGTATGTATAGTTACAAAATTAGATTATTGAAAGTTACGGAATAATGACGAGGCGGGATTTATAATATTTTGCTCCGGTAGCGTTACTAGGGGGGAGCAAGAGGCCAAAAACGCGCTACATATTATATGGACGAACCCTTAGGAGAATCAAGCGTCTATACAAAATATAAAAAACTGAGAACACAAAAATCTCGTAAATAAAGTTGAACCTTCAGAAGCTTAAGCAAACGAGGATTTATTTCTTATGTAACATTCAAGTTTCAAATACAAATGATCACTATGGGCTTGATCCTCACAAAAAGCAGATGGTTGAATAAATTCAAGGATGAAACTATTCTAATTTTTCTCGATTTTTGTTTCGAGATTAAGTTTTATTTGTATTATATTTTTATTATATTTGACTAATGATGGGACCATGAGAATTGGATAAATTCAAGGCCAAGCATACCTGTTCACTATCACTACTTGTACTGGTGAGGGACATTGTAAAGGCTTGTCCTAATCCTGGTCCCGTAGTTGTGGTCACTCCACTTCCGGCAACTTGACCACTGCTAGTCAGGCTTGGGTAACTTTGAGCTGTACTGAGCAGCCCGCCAGGGAAATTTGAACTAAGAGCTAATCTAACCAAACTGGAAACGGAATTCGGTCCTCGTGTATTCGAACCGGAATTTGCATTAGGCGCGATGTGTTGACCAACTGCAGGACCTAAGCAAAGTTTGTATAATGGTTTCACCATTTTTCGGAGGCTGGTTAGTCTTACATTAAATCAGATACTAGTTTAACATATTCCTAAAATAACTTTTCAGAGTGTCTACTCAAATCCTGGAAAAAATTCCCTGACAATTCCAGTTTTTTCCCCCAGATATCTCAGATTTTTCCAGGTATAATTCTTTATAGTTCTATATTTAATTAAATTCAAACCTCTCAAATTCCCTAATTTTTAAAGTAAAATAATTGAATTTTATACATTTTATACCAAATAGTTGACTTTTGAACTGAAAAATATGAGTTTACAAAAATGGAATAGTTCAACTTTCAGTTTAAAAAATTAATTTTCCACAAGAAAAAAACAAATTTAAATTGAAAGTGATGATATTTTCACTAAAAGAATAAATATTCAACTGAAACAGATTAATTTTAAAACAAATAGTTAACATTTTGAGTAAAGAGTAACTTTCAACAAAACAAATTAATTTTCAGCTAAAATGATGAATAGTTAATTGGAAAACTTAAATTTTCAAGCAAAAAGATTAATTTTCTAAAAAAAAAAATAATATTTTTCAACAAAATACATGAACTTTCAATAAAATACATGAATTTCCAACTAAAAAAGGCAAATTTTCAAACAAACAGTTGAATTTCAACTAAAAAGATCAATTTTCAATCGAACTGATGAATTTTTAAATAAAATGAATGTACCTGAAGTTCTGAACGTTCAAATGAACGAAATATTTTTCGACATTTATACTTTACCCATAAATATGGTCCCAAATACAATTTAAATTATGCATTATAATTCTTTTACAATAATAAATTATTTACAATATAAATTTAAAAAACATTTTAGCACTTTTTCTGATTTGAAAAGTCATCAGTAAAAAAATTCGTTCATCTGAACGATCAGAACTTCAACTAAATTAAAATAGTTAAATATTCAATCGGAACAGTTACATTTTCAGTTAAAATGATAAATCTTCAACTGGAAAATGGTTGCATTTTAAACAAAAAGAGAAACTTTCAACTAAAATAATAAATCTTCAACCGAAATAGTTGAACATTGAACTAAAATTACGAAATTTCAACACAGAAGATTCTTTTTTACCAACAAAGACAAATTTTCAACTAAAAAAGATACTTTTTCATCCAAAGTTAAAGTTTTCGGTTTTTAAATAAAAATGTTTTAAAAAATATTTGTATTTTCAAATAAATTGATACATTTTCAACCGAAATGATGAATCTTCAATTGGAATCGTTCAATTTTAAATTAAAAATATGAAATTACAATTGAAATAATTTATCTTTATCTACAATTATTGAATTTTCAACCTAGAAGATTAATTTCTATTAAAAACACGCAATTTGAACTGAAATAGATAATTTTCCAATAAAAAATTGGATAGTTAACTTCATTGTTGAAAAAATTGATATTAAACTATAGGGATTAACTTTCAATTAAAATTATGGAACATTCAATTGGGAGTTACATTTAAACAAAATGTCAACCAAAAAGAAAAAATTTTAACAAAATTGTTCAAGTTTCAACTGGAATATTTAAATTTTTAGTAACACAAATTAATTGTCAGGCAAAGAATAAACGAATTTCCAACCAGAAAAATATGAATTTTCAATTCAAATCATGAATCTTTAATAAAAAAAATTAATTTATAATAAAAGAGTTTAACTTCCAATCAGGTATTAAAATTTTCTTTCTAAAAAAGATGAATAGTTTTTAAATAACAAATTTAAAAAAAAATAGTTGTATTTTCAAATAAATTTCAATCAAATCAATCGAAATGATGAATCTTCAATTGGAATAGTTAAATTTTAAATGAAAAATATGAAATTACAACTGAAATAATTTATCTTTATCTATATAATAATTTATCTCTATTTAAAAAAAATTCAACCAAAAAGAAAAAAATTCAACAAAATAGTTCAAGTTTCAAATGGAATAGTTAAATTTTTAGTAACAAATATTAATTGTCAGGCAATGGAAAAACGAATTTCCAACCAGAAAGATGAATTTTCTATTGAAATCATGAATCTTTACCAAAAAATTAATTTATAATAAAAGAGTTTAACTTCCAACCAAGTATTAAAATTGGCTTTCTAAAAAAGATTAATTCACAACGAAAAATGTAGTAGTTTATATTACAATAAAAAACAGTTAAATTCAATCAAAAAGATGACTTTTCAACATGAGATGGACTTTTTCGGTCAAGAGAGAGAGAGAGAGAGAGAGACAAAATTGCAAACAAAATGTTGAATTTTCAAGCCAAAAGATGATTGCTCAAACAAGAAGATTAATTTTATACCATTAGAAGTACAAATTTTCAACAAAAAATTTGTTTACCAGAAACTTCAATATTCAACTGAAAACGATCAATTTACAACACAAATTAGAATAAAGTCAGGAAATTATTTGACCAGTAATCAGAAAAAATATAACATCAGAATTAAATTAATTATCCTTGTCGACAAAATAGCATCATTACTTTTAAAAAGAGAATAGTTAAAATTTCAGTTAAAAAGAATAATTTTACTTTTACAAATAAAGATTAATTGTTATTCAAATTTAGACTGCAATTAAAACAAAAATGAAGCACGCTTTCGAAAATATTCCCCGACTTAAACAAAAACTCCTGACATTTCCAGACTTTTCCACGTATACAAAAACTCCCTGGCAATTCTAGGTTTTCAAGAATTTCCAGATAGAATATATAAAGCAATTTTAAATTTCAGTGACCGACTCTCGCATAGTTTCCCCTAGATAGTAATTTTCACGAAATCTAGAGAGCTTTTAAGTTAATCCCTGAAGTTACATCACTTTTCTGACGTAAATTTGATATATTTAATCCTAAAGTACTCGATAATTCATATTAGTTTATCTAACGGTTAAAATTAATCAACACAACTACCGATAAACTGACCTAACGTCCGTCTTCGTGCCATCGCGGCAAAGGTTTCCAACAAGCCTGTAGCGGCTGCAGGTTCCAAGGTGTTGTTAGCATCGGAACAAGCGAGGTTGGGTACAGAAACGGACATAGGATTGGTAACAACAACAGAACATCCGCCAGCAGGATTCTGCGAGGACGAACTTGCTTCTTTATCACGACTGCAATCTTTAGTTCCTGATCATGGGAATACATCACGTTTCACAAGTTTAGTTTAGTTTAGTTAATTAGAATTACAAATACTAAACAAGAGAGAAAGGAAATCATGCAAAATAGTCTCTTAAATTAATGAGATTGGTGCTGGATATTCTAGTACAGGGTGTCTACTCAAATCCTGGATAAAAATCCCCAGACAATTCCAGGTTTTTTTCCCAGATATCTCAGATTTTCCAGAAAAAACTTTTCAAGTAAAATAATTGAATTTTCCAACAAGATAGATGAAATTTTAACAAAATATTTGAATTTTCAATCAAAAAGATTTATTTTCATTAAAAAAGCCGACTTTTCAACAAAGATATGAAATCGAAAACAAATAATTGAATTTTCAACTAACAAAGATTCATTTTCAGACAAATAGTTGAATTTTGAACTGAAAAATATCAGTTTTCAACAAAAAATGGAATAATTAAATTTTCAGCTCAAATAATTAATTTTCCACAAAAAAATGTTTAGCAAAGTGAAGAATTTTTAAATAAAATAATAAAAATTCAACAAGAACAGATTAATTTTAATACAAAAAGCTGAAGTTTTGACAAGAGTTTAACTTTAAAAAATAATTAATTTGCAGGGAAAATGATGAATTTTTAATTGTAATACTTAAATTTTCAATCAAAAAGATTAATTTTCCAACACCAAGATTAATTTTCAAACAAGTTGATTAATATTATACAAAAAAAAACACGATTTTTCAACAAAATACATGCATTTTATAACCCAGAACCTAGTTTAAAACTGTTTTAAACAGTTAAATTTTCAGCTAGAAAAGTTAAAGTTCAACTAAAAACATGAATTTTTAAACAAAATGATCCGTTTTCAGATTTAAAATAACAAATTGAAAAAAGTTGAATTTTAAAATAAAATAATGAAGTTTCAACTGGAATAGTTCAATTTTATATAAAAAAAGATGAAATTACAACTGAAATGATTAATTACATTCTCATAACAGAAGGTATTATTTTTATCCAGAATTACTGAATTTTCAAGCAAGAAGATTCTTGTCTATATAAAAAAACGCGCAATTTCAAATAAAATAGATAATATTTCAACCAAAAAATGAAAAGTTAAATTTTCAGTTGAAAAATTGATATTCAAGCAGAGACGAATTTGCAACTGTAATTATGGAGTATTCAATTGAAATAGTTACACTTTCAGTTAAAAAAAAAAATTGCAACAAAATAGAGTTTCAACTGTACTAACAGTTACATTTTCAGTAATAAAAGTTGCCAGCAAAGAGAAAACGATTTTTCAACCAGAAAGATGAATTTTTAAACAAAATTTTTAAGCAAAAATTATAAACAAACTGTTGAATTTTCAAGCAAAATGTGATTGCTCAAACAAGAAGATTAATTGTATACCATTCGAGAATGAATTTTAAACAAAACAAATTAATTTTGAACCAGAAACTTGCATTTTAAATTGAAACCGATCAATTTACAAAACAAAAATAGATTCATGTAAAATCCTTTTTTAAAAGCTTCAAAATTTTATTTCAAAATCTAGAAGTTGTTTTAAATGTTTCCAAATTTAAAATTATTTAAGAAATTCTAAATCTCTTTTAAAATGAATCGAGTTTTCCTACCAGTTTTAGAAAAGTAGATTTCAAATACAAAATTTAGATGCTTTTCAAGAATTGTGAAAGGCTTTAAAAGATTAAAAACATTTTCTTAAGATTCCTAAGAAAATTTTTTATGATTTTTCATATTGAAATTTTTTTGTAGGATAATATTTTAAAAGGTATCCAAAATTGTCAAAAAAGAATCAAGAACATTTTAAGAGAATCTTTAAAATTTGCACAATTTCCTAAAAATAGTAGGAAAAATTCGATTAATTTTAAAAGATATTTTTCGAATTTTTTCTAATATTTTTAGAAAATCTTGGAAATTAAAAAGAAAATCATTAAAATATTCCAGATTATAAAAACCTCTTAAAATAATTATTCAAAATGAGATATCATTTTCAGTTTCCCTAAGAATATTACGAAAATATTTTTTTATTCTTTTGAATCCTTGCAGAAATCTTTAAAATTTTTCACTTGAAATCTGCAAAAATCACGTGCTTAAAGTTCTGAAGGTTCAAATGAACGAAATTTTTATTGATGGCTTTGTAAACCAAAAAAAGTGCTGAAATGTTTATTTATATTGGAAATAATTTATTATTGGAACATAATTATAATTATTATTTAAATTAATTACAGTTAGAACAATATTTTTAAACAAAATAGAAATGGGAAAAAATATTTCGTTCATTTGAACGTTCGGAACTTCAGGTACATGCAAAAAATAGCCGAATTTTATCAATACACACACTGCATTTAAATTATTTTAAATCATTTCAAAATTTTTCTACAAATAATAATGTTCAATTGTTATTTATACCTCAAAATTCAACAATTTCATTTACAAAATAAAACTTTTTTAAACGGAACCATTAAAATTGTAACGATCAAAGTTCTAAAGCTCTTCGAAATTTTAACGATTCAAAGCTTTCTATGTCAAACAATTCATTTTCAAATTGTTTAATATTAAATGTTCGGTTTCAACCCACTCGTCTTAAAAGAATAATATATTATTGCTAAATAGTAAATAGATATTTTTTTCTTAATTAAAAAATTTCAAATTGAATGGGTTAAAAATTGAATAATTTAGACTAAAACAATATTTTCAACTTAACAAAAGCCTTTAATTACGAATAGATTATAATAAAATTATTTTTAAGTGGAAAATAATATATGTAGGTTCAATCGGACTTTTACATTTTTATAAGGACTAAGACTAAGGACTAAGAATTGAAACAGTTGAATTTTTAACGTTAAAATCTGGAAATTCTTAAATTTTGAAATTTTTTAATCCTTTTGACAAATCAATGATGGTTCACTTTCTAATACTTAAAGTACAGATAAATTTAACATTAAATGTATCTATTTATATTTAAAATTGATAAAATACAAATATTACTTATCTAAAAATGTTCAACTTTAAATATAACTTTTCAATTAATTATTTAAAAAGAAACAGTTAAAATCGAACTTGTACAGATTTTTATTCTAAAAATGTGTAAAATACGCGGTAAAAAAATAAATTCACTACATTCGCCCGGTCTCAACAAATTTTCCGTTCATTTCCCGGTTCAGCGGTTACTCTGTTTTTAGAGAATCTTAAAAACAGACTTCAAGTTTTTTAAAAAAGGATTTCAAATTTTTATGGTCGTATCGTAATAGATCCGAAAGGATTTGATGATATTCTATCAGAGAACAAAAATAGTTAAAACCTCGATGTGATATTTAAAAAACTGCACGATACTATTTTCATACTATTTTTCAAAATTTATTCTACTATGGAGATAATTTTAAATTTTAAAATAGACTGTACGTTTGAGGAAACTAAAAAATATTGAATTTTCTTCACGGCACCAATCTCCACACAGAATATAGTCTCTATTGACAGGATACAGACAGAAAATACTGTGCTTTGTAATAAGAAAAACATACCGTCCACCATAGTAGGATGATGTCTGGGAATTGGTCTTATCCTCAATGAACTATCTTCAGTTTCTGCGGCTACGCTAATTCTAACAGGAACTAAACCGACTAGTTCTCCGCTTAAGAAACTATTCGTATTGTTCCTTAGTCTATCAGCTCCCTCTCTCATTCGATCGAGAACTTCAGCGGCTTCCAGGCTGAGTAAACCACTCGCGGGCTGTGATTGTATCGAGAACTGATATTATTACTCGAGCAGGTCTATAAGAGAAAAGATTAAACATACCTTGTTTCCCCGAACAGGCGTGAAAAGCGGTTTCGAGCTATTCGACGTTCGATTACTGTTGCTGTTTGTGGAACACTCGGTGTTTAGAGCGAGGCTTTCGACGATGGTCGCCAGGTCGCTGGTAACAGTTGTGTCAGGTCGCGGATGAAGGACAACCGAAAGTTCTCCTGTGGAATTTGCACCGCCCTCGCCTGTGACTGCAACCACGGCTTCCGCACGGGCCACTGACAAAACACTCTCTGCTATCGACTCCGCTGCCTGCTGTAAAACAAAATAAGAAATCGTTAGAGATCACAATATTTCAAATTTAATCAGCAGGGAAGCTACAAAATATTCATTTTGAAATACCCGGACCGTTAACATTTTTGTTTGAGGTATGAAAACCATTTGTCACCAGCGGGATAAGTAATGTTCGTGCATACAAACAAAAAATATTTCTAAACTTATCTGAAAAGACTTTTAGGGACAATAGTCATACCGAATTTTAGAAGGGGTCATCCACAAATTACGTTAGACGATTTGGGGAGATTACGTAAGATAAATTTTGTATTAAAAAAAATACTAAATAGTATACCAAATAGTTGATTTTTCAACCCAAGACATGAATTTTTCAACCAAGATTATTAATTTTCAGCCAAGAAAGATGCTAGTTTAATACAATAAATGTAGTTTCAGCTGAAGAAGATACATTTTAAGTTCAAAAAATTAATTTTTATACGAAAAACACAAATTTTCAAAAAACTAGTTAAATCCTCAAATAAAACAGGTCAATTTTCAAATCAGAAAGACGAGTTTTCTAAAAAAAGTTTAGTTTTTAATCCGAAAAAATGAGATTTATTCATCAAAATAGCTGCATTTTTAATGAAATAGTTGATTTTTCAACCCAAAACATGAATTTTCAAACAAGATTATTAATTTTCAGCCAAGAAAGGTAATTTTTGTAAAAAAATGAATGTATTTTTGAACTAAAAATGATAAATCTTAATGTAAAAAATTACTTTTTAATCAAAAAATACGGCATTTCAACAAAATAGTTAAATTCAGTACAGTTTTCAGCCACTACAGAAACAAACTTCATCCAAAATGTTAAATTTTCAAGGCAAAAATACGAATTTTCTACAAAACAGTTGAGTTTTTAATAAAAAAAATATGAGATTTAGTCTATGATCAACATGAGCTGCATTTTTAATCAAATAGTTGATTTTTCAACCAAAAACATAAATTTTCAACCAAATGAATGTAGATTGAACTGAAGAAGATACATTTTAAGTTCAAAACATTAATTTTTAAACAAAAAATACAAATTTCCAACAAACTAGTTGAATTCTCCACTAAAACAGATCAATTTTCAAATCAGAAAGAGAAATCTTTTATAAAAGATTTGAAATTTCAACACAAAAACATGAATTTTCTACCAAAATATATGAATTTTCGACTCAAGAGTTCAATATTAACCAAAAAAATGAATTTTCAACTAAAATATTAATATTCTACCACAAAAGACGGATTTTCTAGAACATACATGAATTCTTAATAACCAAATTTTGAAACTTCAACTAAAAATAATTCATAAATTTCATCAAAGCATGGAAAAGTTAAATTTCCCCTTTAAAAAAATAATTATCAACCAGAAAAAGTTATTGAATTAAAATTATGAATCATCGACCGAAAAAATGAGTTTTAAACAAATTAGTTCTACGTTTAACCAACTAGTTAAATTTTCAACCAGAAAATATGAATTATCAACCAAAAATGTAATAGTTGAGATTTCCACAACAAATTTGTTTCAATTTAAAACTAAAAACAGTCGAATTTACTAAAAAGAAAATTGTTGAATAAATTGTTTAATTTTCAAGCAAAGAAGCCCAATTTTCCACAATTTCCAGCAAAAAATAATGATTTTAAACAAATTTATAATTGAACCGCCGCATCGTAGAACGGGATATAAAATATTTTTCGAGGAGTGTGAGGGCCCCTGGTCGCTTTTTGG
>JAWWLR010000004.1:40473494-40488375 GCA_035041075.1 Acraspis erinacei | reverse complement strand
CGTGTACTTGCGTTTGTGTTATAAAAATTGGCGTCGGGCTGCAATAAGCAGGGGATATAACATCCTTCCCTCAATTATTAGGCGCAACATATTATACCCCATTATATTGCAGCCCGGCTATCTTTTATTGCTGTGGGAGTAAAGTGCAGTTTAAAAAATATTATTTTGCAACTATTTGCACAATAGTAATGAAGGATATGTGTCATACCTAAGCAGCTAACAGGCGACACGACGACGGCCAGCCGAATACTGCGGCACTGAGAAACCAGTGAACCTCACTGATTAAGCCAGTGCAGGAATTCCACTGAGTGAACCAGTGACTTTTCACTGATTGTCAGTGAAACACTTCTGGCTATTTCTGACAATTAGTTTCTGAGAAATCCTATTCTTAAAATGACATTTTAGACAGATGGAATTTTTTATGTAAAATGACAATCACTTGTCACTTGGGATTAATACGCCTATATATAAAATGAAACAAGATTTCTATTTTCATATTATGGACAATAAATAAGGATATTCCGATTATTTATTCTGTATATGTAATATTTTGATTTTAGTAATTTAATTAATTATCCGTAATTTATGGTATTTTTATCAGTATGTTATGACGATTTATGTGCTCTCAAAACTTGAACTAGTTGTAAAAAAACTTTTTTGAAGCAGTCATTGACTAATTTATTAGATTGTAATTTAAACTGAATTTTATTATTGAGTAACTTGTTTCAATCACTCAATATAATTAGTTAAATTAACTTCTTTTATTCAATGACATTTATCGAAATAATAAGTTTCTTTGAAATGAAACTTAGTAATAATTAACATTTAATGAATTAGTAAATGACTTTTAGCTATAAAATAGTTTTTTACGACTGATACAGGTTTTGAGAGTACAAAAAGTATGTTTTTGATCTAAAAAATATTTAGCTACGCCGACAAAACGATTGTAGTTATACAGCACAAGAATTTATTTGAGACAAAAAAAGAATTTGTTTGACCTTAAAAAAGTATTCTGTTAGGTTATGATTGGCTAACAAAAGGTCTCGACAGAATAGTTTTGTTGCACCAAGAGCAACAAAATTATTTTGTTGAGGGAATCAAATTTTTGTTGTTCCAGCCAAACAGTTTTCTCAGTGTGTTTTGTTCTCAATCTTCCTTCCACGAAATTAGATTCTATTTGATTTTTGGGTATTACTTAATTTTGGTTTTAATGTTTTCTTTAAAACAGTTTCTTAACCCTAATTTGAATTGAAATTCGGAGAAGAGATATTTTTGCGTTGGAAATATCAATCTTTTGTTGAGGACGATGTTTTATCGTTTCACATTAACGCCATAATCGTCCGAGACCTTCAGAGCTACCTGGAATTGGACAAGACGAGACTTTGAAATGCGCAATTTCTCAATAAATAAAACATTAAAACTCATCAAGGTTTTTTAAGCAAATTAAAGGCAAGAGAAAATATCAATAACCGACAAATTTGGAATTGACCTTATATTCATTTTCATTTAGTTCAAATTTAGTACTCTACAATAAATTAAAAGTCCAAAGTTGTGAAAAGTATACTTTTCACAACTTTTGTCCAAAAAATCCTTCATATTTCGTCAGCTCTCCTTAAGTCACTGACAGGGGTGAGGTGCATTTTTCTTAAATAGCAAAAAAAGTTGGATCAAATAATTTAAAGAAGATGCATCTTCTTTAAGATTTCACTCCATTTAGATTGGTCGTCTTAATCTACGGATTTTTAAATATCGTGAAAATTCGAAGTATTGAACCGAAATTTTTTTAATTTGAAGTATTCATAACTGAACTTTTTACATTTTAAAGTTTTAAAATGAATATTAAACCATTTTTAATTTCGAAACTTTTAATTCAAACGCTCGCTCATTTACACGAATAAAATGGAAGCGATCAGCACATTCAATTGAAAACTTTGATATAAATGCCGTTAAACTACAAATTTCATTTTTTTAACTTTTATTACTGAAGAGTTCAAAGATTGCTGGCTAAAGAATGTAAATCCACGCTATAATTTTGAATACTCTGAATTGAATAATGAATAACTTACAAATTAAAAAATTTGTATTGAATTTTGATTGCTTATTTTAAATAAAAAGTCTAATAAAGCTAAATATTCAAAAATTGTTCTTTTCAAATAAAAAACATATCACATGGAATGGGTTACAAACGAAATATTTTAGACGAAAATAATCTTTGAATAGGATTTGAAACTATAAAACAAAGAATTTCATTATGAACCTATTAATAATTTGAGATTATTTTAAAATTGAAAATAGTTTATGAAGTTTCAATCAAACGTTTAGATCTGTTCATTATTTTCTATTTAAATTTGAAGAACTTCAACCGGTTTTTATGAAAAAAATGCATAAGCTTGTGATCAGTGTCACTTTGAGTGTAAACTTCCACATCTATTTCTTCGAAACTGGATAATTATATCTAATCGAACGTCTTCGGCCTCAAATGAACCACGCTTCCGCTCAGGAGTGGAAGTTTGATCAGTTTATCTTTAAATGGTGATTTAGATTTTACAGAGTATTTTTTCGTATCCCTGAAAAAATTCGAGTTTGTTGGTTATCTAGTTCTGTATTGCAACCTATCCATTTTCAAATCCTTTAAGTTAAACATGTTCACTTAAAAATTAAGAGCTTTAGTGGAAATTGATTAAAGGAAAGGATGAATTTAGAATGGTGCATTGTAAACTCAATGATCATGCGATATTTCCAGTGAGTGATTTGACATCTAAAAATTGGCATTACTCTATATTCTTAATGTACCTGAAGTTCCGAACATTCAAATGAACGAAATTTTTGTCCTCATTTATATTTTGCCTATAAATATTGTTCAAACTTTAATTTAAAATGTGCATTATAATTCTGTTCAAATGGCAAATTATTTCCAATATAGATACACAAATATTTTAGCACTTTTTTTGGTTTACTAAGTCATTAGTAAAAAATTTCGTTCATTTGAACGTTCAGAACTTCAAGGACATATATTTTGAAATTTGAAGTTCACACAGTGGCTATCAAAACATAACTGCAAGACAACGACTTGTTTACAGGTTCCAAGTGTTGTCCTTGAACCAGGAATGCATCTTTCCACACATCCTCTCTTCCGTCACATCAGAGTTTCCGGACATGAGGTTCCGTGGACTTTGCGTAGAAGTAACTGAGCGCCGAGGATAAGTAAAGTCAGTTCCTCGCATACCTTGCTCTCAGGTAGGTAGGTAGGCAGACACTGTGGTATAGTCTACACTAGCTGCTTGCTGCTGAGCTGAGTGAGGTTGAGGTTCGTGAGCGAGTGAGGCAGCGAGCAAACAGGCCCAGCGATCCCCTCTCCAAGATGGCCGCTGCCGGGTCCAGCGGTCCCCCTGTTCGAGCCAGGTAAGCCCGTAGCCAAGGGAAGGGAAGACCTTGCAGGTGCCGCCATGTCAGTGCATGCCTAACCTCGAAGCCGCGCGGAACGGACGCTGGGCCTTACGTCGCGTTAAACCTCCTCGTGTACTCTTCTTCTAAAAACTACCCAAGTTTCAAACATTATCCCAGGCCCCTTCAATAATCTCGAATTAATACCGGGCCTGGTTCAAGAATCGAGAGGAGAAAAGTGCGAAGTCTTCGAATCTGTTTTGGGCCTTGTGGTACGGTGTTCTGCGATACGGCGAGGCACCGGCTAGCGCGGGTTTATTGCGTTAGGTGAAGTTAGATTCCGTCGATACTGTTCAGGTTTTTCCTCCCTGTCGTGCTTACCTGCTCGGTCGCGTTGTGATTCTATATCTCTCGGATATAATCTTGAAGAAGATTAGTGCCAGCAAACCAGAGAGGTTTACCTGCCTTTCTTGGAAACCAAGATAAAATAAAGGCACTAAAAATACAAACATGTGGAGATGAAGAGTCAAAGGGTTTTGACATATTCGAGTTCAAAACACGACTCGATTTGCAAGTAGGCACGTGAGCTCTGCAGACCGACTCAAACTGCAAGCATCGAGAGGTCATCGCTCGTCTTCTCTCGCTGGAATGATCACGATGAAGCGAGTGTTACACTCACTATGACCAGACCTCACGTGCGGATAGTTACAAACACAAGTATCTCCAAACGAGAAGCAATTCCAAACAGAAGAATTGGGGTATTACTTACTTACTCTGGATTATAAGGTGATTGTGATCGTGTGGTGATGATTGTGGATTGTGGACGTGATAGGTGATGCTAGGAAACGCGAGCTGGATTAAGAGGCTTGATATATCGTGAAGTTTCGTGAACCTTCTTCGTAAACCTGTGCAGTGAATTTCCCGCGTCTTCAACTTCCTCCAGAAATGGAAAGGTCAAGATAGTACGAAAATAAAAAAAGTGGCGGAGGAGGAGGAGGATGCCCAGGATGCGACCGGCACGGGTCCTGTTGCTGCTCCTCGTCCTGGGAGTATTTCAAACCCCAGGCACGAGATCAGAGTCAGTACAGAATCTCGAGGTCTCGGAAAACGCACCCCCGGGTACGAGAGTAGGCTACATTGATGCTGATAGTCCACCTTATCTAATTGTCCCAGTCCCCGGATCAGCCGTAGATGCCGACTTGATAGTGGACCACGCGACAGGCGAGATAAGAACAAGAGTCCCATTGGATCGCGAAACTAGACCATCATACAGCCTGGTCGCCTTACCTCAGAATGTCCGAGTGGTCATCAAAGTCATTGATGAAAATGATAACGCACCAACTTTCCCAGTCGAACACGTGGACGTTGAATTCCCTGAGAATTCTCCACGCGATGCAAAACGAGCTTTACCACCTGCCAAAGACCCCGACTTGGGTCAATACTCTACACAGCGATACGAGATCGTCTCCGGGAATTATGGAGACATGTTCCGGCTCTCTCAGCACCGGGGTCGCGATGGAGTCTTGTATCTGGATCTTCAGAACTCAGGATCCCTTGATCGAGAGGCTCGTTCCTGGTATCGACTCGTGATAGAAGCCCTCGACGGTGGAGCACCCCCTTTAAGATCTCGTCTACGTGTCAACGTCACCGTACAAGATGTCAACGACAATCCGCCGATCTTCAATCAGACTCGATACACCGCGAGTGTACCTGAGAATGCTACCGTCGGCACTCCGATTCTCATAGTGAATGCCACCGACTTGGACGCTGGTGACAATTGCAGGATCGAGTACTCCATCAATCGTCGTCAATCGGACCGGGAGGAGATGTTCCGAGTGGATCCGGAAACGGGGATGGTCTATGTGAACAAGCCCCTCGACTTCGAGTCCAAGGAACGACACGAACTGGTAATCGTCGCTAGAGATCGCGGTGCCCAGCCGCTGGAGGCGAGCACCTTCGTGTCCGTCCATGTCACTGACGTGAATGACAATCAGCCAGCGATCACGGTCATTTTCCTGTCAGACGACGCTACTCCGAAGATCAGCGAGAGCGCCCAGCCGGGAGAATTTGTGGCCAGGATCTCGGTCAGCGATCCCGACTCAAGGACTGAGTACTCGAATGCAACCGTCACTCTCTCCGGCGGCGACGGACACTTCGGGCTGACGACCCGTGACAACATCATCTACCGGGTGGTTGTGGAAAGGCCACTGGACCGGGAGGAGAAGCCGGTTTATGACCTCTTGGTAGAAGCCACGGATGCTGGAACTCCTCCGCTCAGGGCGGTTAGAACCTTCAGGCTAATTGTAACGGACGTGAATGATAACGCGCCAAAGTTTCTCCAGGAGCGGTACGAAGCTCATCTCCTGGAGGCGTCTGAACCAGGAACCTCGGTCTTACGCGTAACTGCTACTGATCTGGATGAGGGTGCCAACTCGGTTATCAAGTACAGTTTGATGAACTCAACGTGGTTTGCGATAGACGAGAGTACAGGTTTGATTAGTACGGTCACTCACGTTGACTGTGAGGCTGATCCGGCACCAACACTGACTGTTATTGCCACCGACTCGGGTCGTCCACCTCTTAGTAGTAGTGCTACAATTCGTGTGACAGTGCATGATCTTAATGACAACGAGCCCATCTTCGAGAAGCCATTGTACAACGCGACGGTGCCTGAGGATCTACCGGTCGGACACTGTTTTCTCAAGGTAAGCGGCTTTCTTAACGTCTCTTATTACGCAACATTCTTAGTTTATGAATTAGGTGATGAAAAAGAATCGAGAAGCGAGATCTAGTTTGGGTATTAAAAATTACAAGCTGTTCAAGTTAACATTCTAATCAGTCGTGGTTGAACATTGTTTGATTCTTAAATTAAAGCAAAATTCTTGCAATTTACTATGTACAAAATCAAAGTTAAGTATTATAAGAATTTAAAGCGCTGTCATAGAGATATAATAACAGAAATTCGAAAACACGTGATATATATTCTTATAATACTGTACACTTAAACTTTCTCAAAATTACTGTAGAACCTTCTTTAATAAGGGATTAGATACAACACTGTATAAAGTTTCCCTGGTGGAAATGCATTTTCACAATAAAATGCAAAACATTAAAATAAAGTACGGCAATGTAAAAAGTTGTAATTTCTTTTTAAATTTGGTAAGATTTCGATGCAATTCGTGCATTTTTACCAAATTTGACAAGTTCATACTAAAAAAAAAATTTGCATACATTTTATTGTACTTTATTGTATTTCAATTTGAAAATAAATGTCTGCCCGGGATCATTTAAGTATTATAAAACACATTAGAACATATTTGTGGTCAACTAAAAAAATGTATAAATTGGTGTAGGAAATAGGGTTTGACGTTAATTGGTAGATTTTAATATGACAACAATGAAGCTGTCAGAGACAAGATTTTTATCTGCGACTTCAAAAAAATTCCCTACCGAAGAATGAAATTTGTTATTGGTGCTTGAATATAAAATCATTCATAACCAGACTATTCTGTAATTGAATCCGATAATTTTTGACAAAATTAATAGAATTGTTTTGATTTTTTTTCTGTAAAGAATAGTAGATGTTTTCCCTATGAGAATTTAAACCAAGCCATATTTAGATTAAATATTTTTACAAATATGATAGAACATTTCTGTTGAATATCTTCATTACTGCTTTCTCTTACATTAAACGTTTTAATTTAAATACTACGTTCTGTTGCATTAATGGATGCACCAAGCGGAAATATTTTTCTTAAAGTTCTACTATTTTCTCCCAGTCCAGATTTGTAGTTCAAGTTAATAAAACTTAAGAATACAATGTCAGAGAATTTGCTTTTATATACTTGATCTCCAAAAATAAAATTATTAAACAATAATCCAATTTTAAGAGAACTTTATCATTGTAATTTTTTTAAACTTAGTTTCGTATTTAGTATGCACGGAATTTGTTCCAATAGTAATTTTATTAAAATCCGTTACGATAACCACTTGCGAATTATTTGTAAATAACTATGTTTGAAAACTTGGTCTTCGGAATTTCATGGTTGTTAGAATACTCAAGTATATGAGAGCTTCTTTTTCCGGTTGATATTCTTTGAAGCTTAGAAATTATATATAAGTATTTTTAAGACTCTTGTAGCAGTAGATAATAGATTATTTAAATTAAGATAAAAAAGCAGGAAATCAAGTAGAATTAATTTAGTGAAGAAAGGGCTATTAAGCAAAATCTGTTGATAAGAAATGAATAATCGTGTGACCCAGAATTCAATTTTTTAAAGGGGTTTTAAAAGTAAAAAGTGCTTAAAGAAATAAACATGACAGTACTTAGTTCAAGAAATATTCATTCTTGTAAAATTTAAATTGTTGAAAACTTATCTAATGTAAACGAATATTGTTCAAAAATTGGTGCACATAGTTTCTTTTAAAATTTAATTCAAATAAAGTCTTCAAAAATTAAATTATAGTATTGAAAGTTCGAAATAAATTTTAGATTCATGTCACTAATTTGAGATTCAGTTGGGGCCTAACGACACTAATCATGACTCATATGTCAAGCAGTGTCAAAATATTTGAATATCTGAACCTCGTTCATAGATCCATTATTAAAATATATTCCGCCTTTCCACTTCTAATATCTCTCAAGTAAAATCAATGATTATAGCACATATCTTCAAAAGTTTTCAATAATCAATAATATTGAACTTTTTATAGTAAACTCAAAAAAATATTTATTTTAACAATTTTTTGCAATTTAATTTTATCTTACTATCGCTTCTCATCAATTTTTGAAAAATACTTGAATTCTAATAAATGATGACTTATTTTCCAGAGAAAACATTCTTTACTCCTAGCTGTAAGTCTGCTGTTTCTAATTTTGAAAATAAATTTTTCTATAGCTGAAATAGTTAAAACCATTTTTTGAAAATAATTTTTGTTTAAATAACTGCATTTGAAGATTATTCACTTATTTTCGGAATTGGAAACTGTGGAGTTGAAGGGAATGTTTTCCTGAAAAAGCCATGATTGATTAAAATTCAACCATTTTTTAAATTGGAAAGAAGCGAAAGTTAGAAAAAAATCAATTACAAAAACTGTTGTTAAATTATTTTTTTTCGTAAAGTATACACTTTTTTCGTGAAAAATCTTTTTTTTTCACCAGAAATGATTGAGAATATTATTTCAATTCTGAAAATCATAGATAATTTAATCATGTATAATTAGAAAAAAAATTTGTTCTTTACATATAAATTATAAATAACCTGAATATATCATTTGTGCATTAAAACTAAAATAAATCCTCTTTATATAGTTTGTAATTTCCACTGAGAAACATTCCAAATTTTCAAATGATTTATAATAAATAATAATTTAATTTATAATATTACTTATGATTTAATTTAAAATTATAATAATTCGCTGAATCTATAGAAATTAAATTGCGTTGAGGTATAAAATATTTTAGGCACTCTAACCTAACTATTTTTAATTTGAGTTTAAGTGCATTGAAGGGTGTACTCTGAAATTTACATTGAAAATATTAATTATAGTATCACGATTTCAATATTATGGAATTTTTTTAAATGAAAATATTTTTCATCATATAAAAATGGTTTATTTACCCAATTTTATTATCTATCGGACTTTTTTATTTGCCCGAAAATTTATTTCCAACGACCTAAGTATATCAAAGCTTGAAAAATAAATTCTTTAATGGCAGCAATCATTAAAAAATCTTTTAACGCTCCTTTAGCGCTGTGGTCCCTGTTATATTAATGTATAACTGAAGACAAAAAATGTTTTTGTAACTCGTCTTACCTTTCGATGATTCTCCGATATTGGCAAGAGAAATCAGAATCCTCGTCAGTCGTCACAGCTGAAAACAATATTCCTCCACACTATTTTATTTACTTTATATTACGAACGAAAAAAAAATTAAAATAGACAATTAAAACACTAGTTGTAACGACTGATTCCAACTAGATTTAATAACCACTGATTCGAAATTATTTAATCTGCATTATTGTCAAAAAGACGAAACGAATTAGAAATTTCAGATTATTGCTTTTCACTCCCGCACATTTTTTCGCTGACGAAATACTCAACCAAAGTAAAAGACAACGAGAACGAAAGCGAAACGAACTTTTGTCCGAAAAGAAAAGATTTCGTAACAGTTAAATTAATTGACCTGAAAGTACCTGAACATAACCTCAAAATCAGTTTAGTTGAATTTCGGCAAATATAGTGCGATTGTTAGGAGGAGATTGTTTACACTTTTACATTTCAGAGTCAATAAATTTGTTCAGATTCACCTGGTAAGGAATTATTGTCTGTATTCTGTTAAAAAATAAGGATAAAAGTTCACGAAAAGTAGAATCACGAGTCCTACTGCGATAGTTAACAACCCGCGCGAACGTTATTGAACGTTATGAACAAATCGGAACACCGAAGTTGGAATTGGAACGTCGTAACGTCACGTGATTCAAATCAGACAAATTTCAAATCTGAATTTTGGATCGAGCATATCTTTATTGAAATTAGTGTCATTCCTTAAATTATTAAATACTCGATATCTATATCGGATATATGGTCGATTATTCATGGATGTCCTCATTTCGATTACTCTTAAAATTCGGATCTTCCTCGAATATGATCGCAAATTCAGATTTGAAATTAGGCTGAGTCACGTGACCGATCTGACTGACCAATAGGGGTGAAGCGGTTTTTTGTTGTTAGCGATCAGCTGCTCAGTGTTTACTGTTCATGTCGGAGTCAACATTAAGTTTGGAATGTTTTCTGTCTAATTTTTACAAAGAATCGAACCAAAAATGTTCTGCAAGTTAAATTTGTCGAATTCCGGGGCTTTTGAAGCATACAAGTTTTTACAAACTCGGTGATATTTGGTTGATGCCAAAACTCGATTGACCTACTTTTAAGGTTAACATTTTTGTAAACTATCAAGTGTAATGAAGATACTTTTCGCAAACGTTTTTCTTAAAATAAAAGTTTTGATCTTTGGTTTTGTATTGCGTGAACGGAAAAAGTTCGCGGAAGTGTAAACCATAAATCGGAAAATTTAAGGATGAAATTCGTATTCGTCTTTCTTGTGTTTCGGGCCGACAATTCAAATTTAAAAATCTTGGTTTAACATTAAAACAATGAATCACTGCTTTCAAAAATTAGAATTGTAGTTAGCAACCCGTTTTGTTTTAAGTTTTTTCTTGTGGACAATATATTAGTGAAATAGAATTTAGTTAATTGTGTCCAGTGTTGACGAGACGCCCCGTTCCCAAGTTCAAGGTAATAATTTCTAGCGATTTTTGATAATATGAGTATCAGGATTTGCAACAGGTAATAACTCAAAAAACTATATTTTTAATTCAAGTTTATAGTTACCATTTAAAAAAAAATAATTTCCCGACATTTTTTAACTTGATATCCAGTGTTTTTCAAGGCAACCTGTAAAATAAAGGTACAGGTGATACAGACCAATTGGATTCTATTTATTATATTATTATATAATTAAAATTATAATTATTATTATATTATGAGGTTATATTATTTTTGTAATTTTCCTAATGTGGAAATATAAAAACCGCTGAAGGTTATATGAGCTCTGTTAGCTTTTTATTCATTTTTTAAATTACTTTTAAAAATATTTAAAGTGAAAATAAACATAACAAGTTCCATTTGAAGTATTTTTAATTTGAATTTAAGAGCATTGAAGAATTTAGTTCCAAATTTACATTCAAAGCATTAAATTATGAAGCCGAATGACCAAATGACAAATCTTAGAAAGAAATATTTAATTATACTTATAAGTATCACGATTTCACTATTAATTATGACTTTCTTAAGGAGAAAATATTCTTGATTATGTAAACGTTTTTAAACATATAAAAATTGTTCATTTTACAAATGTTTTATTTTTTGTCAGACTGTTTTCCTATATAAAAAATGGTGTAACGATATGGCTCGAAAATCCCGCAATCATTATTCTTGAAAACCTCGTTATGTTTTTATTCCTTGAAGTTGCTTTACTATATATTTGAAATTTTAAATTTCGAAAAATAAATCTACAAATAATCCATTTTATTAAAAAAAATCATAGAATACCTTATGCTAATTGAAAAAATTGTAATTTTTAATAATCACTCGCGGTTACATTAGGACTTGGGAATCATCTACCAAATTACTATGCATAATATATTATGCATGTTTTATTATTAGTCTTTTTCGCTAAAAATTAGTATTTATTAAAAAGAATTTTATATAAAATCATAAAGATTCGAAGAAGATTTATATTTGGGAACAATTTTCTGTTGTGTTATTGTTTTTCCGCGGACATTATTGGGGTTTTAAATAAAAATCATTTAATTTGAACGAGACTTAGAACCTTGTAACAATTTTGGATTATGTTATTGTTTTTCGTCGGAACGTCATATTTTGAATATCAGTAAATTATATTTCTAAGAATATTCACAACTTTTTTGCAATTTTAAGTTATGTTAAAATCACAATTTTTCATTTTGTTGGCGTTTTATTATTGAAATCGATACCTTTAATGGAAAAAAATATGTGGGTTTCAAGGAAGATAACATTGATTTGAAATATTATTTAAGAATAAAAATAAAATTCAAAATTTTGAAGACCTTTAGATTATGTTATTGTTTTTTACCGGAGCCTGGTATTAAAAAATATCTTCATGTATATCTATACTTAAAATATCAAGGTTTATCAATGATAAAAAATATGATCCTTGCTTTTCTGTTCTATTATTTAAGATAATAGATACTATAAAATATACCAATTCTCTAATAGTAATAATTTTTTCTTATTAGAAATTTGCGTAAGGCAAACAAAAGCAATAATTGTGCGCGTGCTTGTCTTCTATTGTAAAAATAAGTTGTTTAATAGCAGAAACCGTTTAACTTTATTTAAAAATATAAAATTTTTGATAAAAAGATTAGTTCTCCTTTTATACATGTAAAAATACGTTTGTTAACTTGCCCCTATTTTCTTGCACTGTGATCCCTGAGATTTGTTAAAATAAAAATTCTGTTTGTATTCCAATTGGAAAATTGTGAATTGATCCCGCTGACTGATTTCTCCAGGTTAACACACATCGTTGTTGATTCCTGATGCATGTAAGGTACACAGAGTATGTCCAGGTCGAAAGTCTTTATACCAGGTTCTTTCGCCGAAGTGACACGATAGCACGAATCCGAAGTCAAAGAGCGAGTTCACATATACCGGAGTCCGGTCGCGGGACCCGAGATCTGAGAACTCGATAGGCCTTTCTTGGAGGAGGATGGCATCGTAGTAAAAAGCTCGTCGCTGCCATTATCGTTGACGTTGACAGGTCTTCGTTAAACCTGGATCGCTCTCTCATTTTCTTCCTTCCTGACCCTCACTCTCGCTATCTCCTTTCCTCTTTCTTCTTTCACACTCGACACACACCCTTTTTCTTCACCCTTTCTCTCAGATTTCGTTCATTGCACTGATGCAGCTATTCACCGGTACTCATCAGGGCAAAAAGAAATCATGTCGATTATTGAGAGTGAATCGAGCTTCACAGTAAGTTCATTCTCAAGAAGCTAATGTTTTTTCCTCATCGCTCTTCCACATTCCCTTTCATTATCTTATTTTCGAGGAGGATGACTCGAATTTTATTCAAGAAGAAGATAGCTATCAATATTTTTGTGATTGCGTTTCAAATTTCCAGCTTGGTATAATTTAGAAAATAATTAATTAATGAAATAAGTGCGAGGTGGATAGACAAACTTTTAATGATATAATATTGATAAATAATAAAATGATGGTAATCTAAAATTTAAGCCTTTCTGAACTGTTGTATAAGGCAAGTTTGTATAAAATTATTTTTAAAAAAATCAAAAACTGTTATTCAAACACATTTTTTCACTTATATAGTGATTATTTTTCAATATATTATACAAAGTGTATTTAAAAGTTGAAAAATTACTTCGAGTCCCAAGCCTAAACTGTCATCAATATATTCACCTCGCACCCAATAAGACTTTTCATAAAACACATAGAATATATTTTCCATAAAAATTAGAAGAATTAATCATAAGGCAGTTTTGAAGCCGAAAGTTGGTCGATAGTGAAAAAGTATTGAAAGCAATTTAAGTCCTTAAAAAATGATAATCTGTCAGCAAACAACATTTTTATCGCAATGTCAAAAAAACATCTTTCATTTTTCGCATTAAAAAATAGCAAGTTGTGAAAAGATTAATTATAAAACTTAAAAAAAATATTTTTACTTATAAAAACATACTACAGAATTTATGCTTTAAAGCCAGTCACTATTTCCTATTATTCAGTACTATTGTGCTATTTTGAAAGATGACACTAATAAGTTTTTTAAATTCTCGCTAAGGTTAACATTTTTTTAATTCAGTTCTTTAGTTTCTCACTGTCGCTTCAAACTTCTTCGATAGATTGGCTAAAATAACGTTTCCGTCATTTCCAATTATTTCAAACAATTTTAAGGGATTTCTCAAAATTTCACGAGATTTCTAAATTTCAACAAGATTCCAAGGGGGCTTAAAGGATTTTAACTGATTTATAAGGGATTTTAAAGTATTTTATAGAATTTCAAAGCTTTTAGAATATTTTAAAAAATTCCAAGGGATTTCAGAGAATTTCAAAGAGTTCAAGAATTTTCATCTGATCTCTAACTTTTCACATTTTGGAAGGAATTGAATGAAATATCATAATTTTCACAATAATTTTCGGGATTTCAAAGTATCGCCCGACCTACGCGATTTTTTAGGGTCTCCAATCACTTTGAAGATTGCCCAAATTGTACGAGTAAGATTTTTTTGTAGGTCTTCATTAAATTAAAAGAATAAAAACGAAATTATTTGAACTTGAAATTACTTGGGTCTTTTTTTATATGTTCGTCGTTGTCTAAAAACATTATAAAGATTTTGTTTCCATTAATTAAAAAAACCTCTTCAATTTTTATGAGGCTTTTGATGTGATACGTTTTTTGTTTATTTAGTTACATTTTGAGTCACACATCAGAATTATTTTTACAAAATTAACTCTTAACCACTGACAGATGTTTGACTCAAAAATTGAATATTCTTGTTTTTACAAGAAAATAATCACAGATTCTCTGAAAAAAGGCACGCAGTGATAGCCGAAACGTCAGAATTTTTAATAAACGAACTTTCAAGTAATTTCGTTTTTATTCTTTTAATTTAATGAAGACCGTAAGACCGACAAAAAATTCTTACTCATATTTACATTAACGGTCGAAGAAAGGATTAATTTAATTCTTATCAAATCTACTTATTGCCCAAATTTTAATAGATGTTAATATGTTTAAGTACAGTGGGACCTCGTTCGTGTCGCACTCTTTCGTGTCGCTGTCGCCTTCGTGTCGTGGACTCGTGACCCCTCAAAACCTCGCTCATGTCCCGGAAATTACGTCAAAAAGTTGCGCGCGCGCTACAATCCAGTGCTGTTT
>JAWWLR010000004.1:40452392-40463321 GCA_035041075.1 Acraspis erinacei | reverse complement strand
GCCCGTAATTACTTTCCGATAGGGTTTCGAGCCACCTTGCTTGTTGGGAAATTCAAAGTTTGATGGTTATAGGTGGGCTTAATATTCGGGACTCCATGGATACGGATTAGAAGTTTTAGCCATTTTTTACCAGAATGCACTTAATTGGAGCCGTACCCATACAAAGTCAACTCGAATAGCAAACCTAATTGATATTTTCGAAGGAATGATATTGAGCCACTCCTCTCGCTGCTAATCAAGTGACCGGTTGAAACCAATAAAGTAATAGCGCAAGAATTCACTATATTGAGAATTTATTAGAGGATTTTACTAATAATCCAGCGAGGCAGGTAGAAGAAACGACCTGTTAGAAATAAATTTAGAAATTAAAGTGTTTTTTTAATGTACGCTGTTTCAACTTGTGACCATCTAAAGTAGCCGATAAAAAATTAGTTGTAGAGCAATTCTGCAAACTGATTTACACAGTGAATTCTCTGAAACTTTCCAGTCTCGCGACTTTTAAGTTGGTTCTATGTTGTTTATATGTAGAGACCTTGTAGTTGTAAATTATAGCGAATGCAAGAACAATTCGTTAGACCTGGTGTAGTCGTATAATCGAAACCAGGCGTCATGCAAGCAAGAATAAAAAAGAGGGACTGATAATGAGGTTTATTCTCAACGAGTGCCCGGCGTGTTTCTTAACGAGAGCAAGCAAGTACTGCGAATTTCCGACAGGTCTCGCCTGGCATGGCACTTCTAAATGGAGTAATTATGGGGGGGCCGACTTTCCAGTATTTTCCAGCAATTAACGGCGCGTTCGATACCAATTTTGGCGCATCCGATGGAGAACCCGATGTTTCTGCTTGCCTTATGTCATTCTCGTCTTAAAATGAGCAAAGAGAGACTGAGCATTGAAGAGGCAGGATCGTACACAACGCTCTATATTAGGCGATGAAGGTTTATGCCGCATTAGTTGTAAACAAGAATTTTTTTTTTTATAGGCGAAATGATCCAATCGAAAAGTCAGCCTAATTTACGATCGTAAGTCGGTATTATTATCTTTTCTGCATGACACCTCTCTTTACCTCGAGTCAACACATCGATGCAGCTAAGGATGAAACCGACGTTGAAATCAAGTCCTTTGAAGAAGCCAAGAAGCTCGGCTCGTTGACTTTTAATTAAACCCGTCCAATTATCCTAGAAACATTGCATGTAAACGCGAGTATTACTTACTGGGATGTTTCCGCGTTCTTCTAACCTCTGTTCTGTCATGATTTGCTTTCTCTTTTTCCCTTTAGTTAATATATTAATTTGACTGGCATGCTATCAAAGAATTCTATTGTTGATGTTTTTCCGAGACGTTTATTCGCAGCTAGATGTCCACTGAGATAGGATCCAGGATAGAATCTCTAGGCATCATTTCATTTGGCTCCTTCAAGTCAGAAGAAAGTTTCGCTCTGTAGATTGCATAATTGGCACTGAAGTCAAATTGAATGATACAGGGGAAAACTAGGTAAACATGAGTGAATGAAAGATACAAAGAAGTCACCAATTAAGGTTGGTTAGGCGCAGTGACCTTTAGAGCGGACGTCCTAGTGCTCAGAACTTGCATAACTACTCTGCTTCATCCGCCGGACTAGAAACGACGTGATGCTGTAACACTTTTGAATGCAGAAGAAAAGGATGATGGAGAGAGGAAAAGAGAGAAAGAGAGACAAGACGCCGAACTGGCATCGGGCTAACAGCAGGTGGTTGGCTGGGTCAAATGCCTTCCCAGGAATCGGTTCAGTATATGTATGTTTCACGTCATAGCAGGCGTAGGCGCGGTCCACGCACAGAGATTTGAGCGGGTGTGTGAACCGAAAGAGTCTGTCCTTATGATATTATTATGTCGAGTGAGGACGTGCATACTGTACACTTGTATCGTTAATGCGATACATGGATACTCACCTAGGCCTACACATACTTAAGTGCTTTCTTCCTGTTGAGTTTATTGGGTTTTTCGGGCTCAACATTTTATTGATCGCTGACTGACAGTTGAGCTGACAGTTTCTTCGACTATCAAGCGATTAATCTCGTTATAGCCTAGAGCATTTTAGAAGACATGTCATCTTTCGGATTGGTATGGACATTTATAACCGACACCAGATTATTCTAATAGATGTTGTCACCCTTCATGCGACAAGAGGTTGTTTGTTCGAGACTTGTAGAGTTGACTTTCTTCATGTAAAATAATTGTAGCTGATGATTGTACTGAAGAATCTGGAATAGGACAGGTTGTATTTCGAATCGATCAGAGATCTAGTGGTGTTTCTCGTTAAGTTCTTACCTCGTTACATCCTTTGTTCGTTACACAGCCCCGTGGCATAACGATGAAACCTTTTCGCAAGTGATCGAGAGAGTGAGAAGGTGGAGCAGAGGTGTTGACGAAGGGCAAAGAGAGGACGAGCGGATAGTTTACGACCCAAAGCGTCTCTAGACCTCTAGACTCTCTAGAGAGACTTCGACCACCTGTCGCCTGGTGTCTTGTATCCTGAGATATCGTACTTCTGATCCTTCGCGACCAACGTGTAGGTGTTGTTGTTGCTCCACAAGGGTCGAACCACGTGGAACGAGGGGTTTGATATATGACTATCTACCTAGTTTCTGAATTCATTCATTCTAAAATCATTTTGAGTAAGATCATTTTCTTTAGGAAAAGAAATGGTTGCATGCTAATTTGATGATTTGCATAAAGAGGGATTAGCATACCCAGGAATTTTGTACCTTATGAATAAATTGTTGGTTCTTGATGATTTTAAAAACCGGCTGACAAATAGCCGTACTTCATCATAAGTTTGAACCACTTTCCCTTTGTTCACAAATTGGCTACTTTTCCCCGGTATTTAAAGATAAATTCGTTTGCGCTAATGTCCTGCACCTGTACTAAGGTGCCTTGGTGTAACGTATGTGTCTAACGATTGTCGAGTGCCGGCTTAGTTTTAGGCTTAAGCTTGCGGAAATACTAATAGACCACGATCAGCAATTTCGTTTCCAAGTCATTATTTTTCTCGTGTCTGAATACATGGTTTCCCAAGCACTATTACTCGGACACTGAAGTCAACTATCTGTAAGACTTTTTACACTTTCCACGAAGTAAGTGTTCCCCGACCATAGACCATAAAATAGAATCCGTTGCGTTATTCCATAGTTCTCAGCCTCACTTTTCTCTCGAGAGTTAATAAACTAATGGAAAATTGTACAGTTTGAACTTCCAATAATATAGTTAATATATGATAATAGTTTATCAACATTTTTTCACCCGAATCACAATACTTAGAAACAGAAGCCACATTCTGTTGATTTTAACTTTTCTTTCTCATTTATTAACCTTCATTAATTCAGATGGATAAAAGAATGTAATTAAAGTTCTCTTCGCGTCTTAAAAATGTTTATATTGAATTGTCACAGTATAATGAACAATTTGGCTGAATGCGAAGGTAAACTTGCCGCAAGGAGAGATTGAATCGGAGAGGGTACTCGGCAATGTAAATGAGTAGCGTACAATGCAGAGGGTTATTGAAGATTGCACTCGAATGTCGTGATACGCCGTGAATGAATCAATGAATATACTCAAGTTCCTCGAACTTGAAGTGCAATCGCTGAGCGAATGAATCCGTGTGTACATATTGTACATGTAGCATCGTGTAACGTCAAACGAAGGATTCGTTATTGTGCGTGTACGCGACCAGGCTCGCGGGCACGTTCCAACTCTACCTACCATTCTGTAAGTATAACCGATGGTCTTCGGATGGAATGCGTGTTCTCGTGGCACGTGCTGGCCAAGAGAAAATATATTGCGGCTGCAATTTTGTCCTTCCGAGGTGTTGCTGCCTCGCGCGCAACCTTAGTCATTCCAAATCTTTCCTTAAAATTCGAATTACTCTTAAAATTCGTGTTTCAAATCCGTTCTTAAATCGTAGACTCAAGCCGAAACCCTAACCAAAATGACCTGCTTAGGATTTTCTAGTATTAAAGATTAAATCATTTGTTGTCCATATCTAATGGATGTTGTTTTTCTCTGCTTGTTTCAGGTGAGTTGATGAGATGTTTAATTAATCGGTGCACGTGGGTGCAAGAATCGTTTGACGAATTACTGTACATCTTGTAGAATTGGTGTAGGGGTATGTAAAATATTATGACGGCTTATTTCCCTAGGCTCTCATTAATTATAATGATTATTACAGAAATCACTAAATGACTGAAGATATTCGTTTAGATCAAGAAAGTTGTGCTTAACAAGTGTAAAGAATCAATAACCGCATGGCAGTGCAGAATTGATTATACATTAACAAAATAATCATCAATGTGGTAATCTAGAGAGGAAACAATCCCTTTAATTTGTCTCATTTTCAATTATGCGATTGTAAAGTGACAAAGGAAAAGCTCAAATAAAATTTTAATTCTGAACGTGTTGTTATATATCAAATTTCAGCCTGGGAGGTTTTATGACTGACATTTTGCCATAGTATCGGGAACGTTGCCTAATAAAGTTGGTCGCACCTGACAGAGGTGAAGTCGAGCGTGTCATTTCCACATTCCACAGAATTCTGACATACGCTTCACGTCTCACCTTTTTTCTCTTATACCGTTTAGCCTACTTCGCGCTAGAAAATATAAGTACCCGTAATATTTCTGTTATCCCTGCGTAGATATGACGGTATACCTTTAAATTAAGAGACATATAAAGGAGCAATCAAAAGGAAATTGCACTTCGAATAAACAAATGTATTTCATCATGAAATTGAACTTCATTAACCATCATGAAGTTGGTTATCTCCCAAATACAATAATCAAGAAGAAAACAAGGGCAAGAAGGGTACTCACTATTTGTGTAATCAACAAATCAAAATTTCGGTTCTGTCATAGATTTCGTGCATTCAGGTTTGAAAAAAAAGAATTATTCTACTCACTGAAAAAGTCCCTTTCTGAGAAATAGAAGGGCGAAAGTGATGGTTAGCTGATGGTTTAGTAATTTCGACCAAATTACTCGTGGGAGTTAGTCGTTTGTCAGAGTGTTTTGAAGGGCTTCCTAGAAAAGGAATATTCTCCTCGCTCAAGGTGAATTGTTCACAAGAATCTTCCATAAAAGATTTAGCAGGAATTTCTAATCATTTGTAACTCTTTCTTTATAGCTATTTTCTGAAAGCAAAACAATTTTTTAAATACAAAACAACTTTCTCTAAAAGATGAATCTCACCTAGAAGTTTTTTCCTTAAATTAAAGAATCCGAAAGGTAATCTGTCAGGTTTAATCCTGATTAACTTCAGAACGCCAGCTTCAATTAGAACTTAATTGAATGCTGATGGCAGAGTGATTTCAATTCCAGAAAGTATAAGTATTCCGCACTTGAGATTCCCAGCTTATGAGAATGTTGTACCTCTCTACGCAGAGAGAGAGAGAGAGAGAGAGAGAGAGAAAGAGTGAATGGACGAGCATGAAGCCTGTATGCGAGTAACGAATATCTGATAGCAAAATCTCGGCATTTGCAACCTATTCCTCGAAGTGTGGAATGAATGCGGGGGTCCCTCTTAAACTAACGGCCCCCCGTACAGGTTGTTTGATTCCATGGCAATTTTACCCACGCACTTTCGCTCTTTTGATTACTCTTGCGTAGGCACCATCACGAGAGAAAGAGATGCCGTTAGTTTCATGAAAAATTATTGGTAAAAAAATCTGCGTGCCACTTTCTTCTGATAACCGTTGCAATAAAGTTGCAGATTCATTGCTGACAATACAAAAATATAAAACATTGACAGCGATCATTAAGGAAAGTTACGCAAAGCTATAGAAGAAATTTTATCCTGATAAAAATCGAAAAACAATGTGTTATGGAATACACAGGGTGGACACTTAGGACTCAAAACTTAATTTCCCGCCATTTCCATGTTTTTTAAAATAGTAGTTCAAGACTTTCAGTTTGTAATTTTATCAATCTTTAGCAATTAAAATTTTTTACAGACAGTGCTTAATGATTCACTGAAAAGTTATGTACAACTTGAATTGCTTTACATTTTAAATTGTATAATCTTAAAATTTGAATCTTAGCTTTTCGCTTTTGAATGTAGTGAGTAGAATGTAGAATCTCAATATATTCTTTTTCGAATGTTATGCATTAACAATCTCTAGCTATTAACGTGTTATGCTTTAAATTACACAAGCTTAAGAAATGTAAAGAATCCAAACAATTAGGTATGTAATAATATGAAAGTATATATTGAATTTTTAATTCTTCCAAGAGTGAAAAAGTGTTCCATCTCGCAGAGACCAAATGGAAAGATGCTAACTCGTGGAGACCAAATAAAAAGGTGCTAATACTCTTGTGACGAACGGTAGAAGCTTGAAAATCCCATATAAATTGTATTGTGGATATAAGCGCCTTCAACTTGGTAGCACCTCTTCGTTAGGTCTCCACGAAGGTAGCACATTTTGATTTGGTCTCCATGAGTTAGCACCTTTTGATTAGGTTTCTCCGAGATGGTCACTTGTCATGAGACACGTGGAATTATTCTTTATAATTCAAAAATTTAAAATCAGAAGTGCTTCAAAGTGTAAAGTTTTCCATTGGAATCGTACTTAGTTACACTAATTTATATTTACGGGATTTTTCCGGGTCTCAAAAGAAGTCTCGCTTATTTCTTGGTTTTTCGGTTTAAGATCATGATACATTATTGTTATTCCATGAAGCAATATCCCTTTCGGGATAAGCGTGACTCACCTGTTTAGGTAGGGACTAATGTGGGGGAGAGGGGATAGATTTTGAGATTGACCTACTTCTAGAATTCCTGTGTTGTTTACTTAAACACATTCGTTCCACAATACTGCTCCGAGCAAGGTTGCTGCTCAATCTCTCTAGCGATCATCCCAAATGAAGAACCTCACAAAGTCATCATTTAAAGCTCCTCACCTGGGCCCATGAGAATCCAAGGTCTTTTGTTTCAGGCGGCACTCATTCGATATAGTATCAAAAACCTTACCCATAAGTTAATGCTTATTTGGATTTCCTTTCAAAGGGTCCTCGAGAAACAATCCTCCAATATTTGAACAGAGTCTAAGAACATGATTTTTTGTGTTCTGTAACGGAGCAGCTTTCTTTAGCTTCTTCTTCTTTTTTTAAACTTACTTTTACTTTTCTTCAGCCTTACACGAGTGGAATACAAAACTCGACTAAATGAACAAGTGAAACCCCTTCCGAATAACAACGCATGACAAATACGAGCCCGGTAACAAAGCCTAGCGGCAGGTATAACATTTACAGCCGGACAATGGCGAACAATGCTGTTGGTCGCGAGTGTTTTGAGACTCGTTGTCAAAAGAGAACGAGATGGTGGAGGAATCGTACTATGCCCTGTAACCATGGCATGGAACGATCCCTGGAGGCGCTCCAATTTTTTTCCGTTGGAACTCAAGGGAACCTAGTACAGTCTTCGCTCGTCCAAGCTCGAGATTTAGGTTTCCTAGGGGTCCCTGCCAGCTTGAGAATGGGAGGGGAAAAGGCCCCTAGAAGGGGGACCAAGAAAACTGGTCAGGGATTCGGAGTGAGACGACCGGCATTCCACGGGACTTGTATTAATTATACCAGGCCCCGCGTACCTTCGTGAGATCGAGAGAGAAACCTCTATCTTCTTCTTCTTCTCCTACTTCTTCTGCTCCTTCTAACCTTTCTTCTTTTTTTTCTATCCGAAAGTCATAGGCGGGTGCAGAATGATATACCGAGCAAGATAGAGAATGAGGGAAATTAATTCGAATCTACCGCTCCCCGGATAAGCAGATAACGAAATGTTTATTTCGCTGGCATATTTATGCGTGTCGCTCACTTCTGTGTATTATTTTTCACGAGATTCAATCTCAAGAATCTTATCATATCCTGTTAGCAAAGAAATCGTTGGTCAAAATTCCGCATCAAGAGTTCAAGGGTCTGTTGATTAATCATAAGTTTTTTTGAATACAGAGCTAGATTTTGATTTAAAACAATTATAGAGTTGCGAGTATTTTCACGTAGGTATAATATATTAACAATTAGAAATAAAATTTAGCCGAGGTATGAAAATAACTGTTTTTTGTAATAAAAGTTATTGTATTTCAATCTCCATGATGTTAATTGCAACACGTGAAGGAGAATGATTATAATCTTACTTAATATTATACCCATAATAATTTTCGGAATCACTGAAAGGTAATTCCTTCAACAATAAACGTTTATGATTTCCAGTCCAGTTTTGCTTGAACAATTATATTTCTTCATCCAAGCATTAAAAATTAGTTTTAATTAAATTCCTTCTCATTCAGAAGCAGTATAATACCTTTTATTTTTTGCTTCATTTTCTTTATTTTTAGCCCCTTTCTCGATTCCGTCTTGTTTTGATATTTGGAAAACAGGGATGACCCCCATAGAATATTCGTTGTACTTTTTTTAATCGGGTCAGTGTTAGGATATTTTCAGAGGGTGATAATTTATTTGTTTCGTTTTGGTAATGAAGTTAGTAGTCGATTTAGATAAAATCGCCTTTCGGTTTGTACTCATCCTCGGCTTGGAGGTTCGATTCTTGAACTCCCGACGTCTTGGAGCCGACCGTAAACCCTCCTCGTGAATGGAGATTCCTCTCGTTCGCACATACCGGGTGTCACTTTTCATTCTCGCACCGGGACACCCGTCTCCCTTTGCACGCTTTTGCACTCTCCCCATTTTTTTTCTGTTCTCGTATTTAAAGACTCGACTTTTTAAATTGAGAAGTAAAGCTTGAAAAATTAGGAAATTATGAAAATTAAAGGCGATTGTTGGTGGTTCAAAAACAGGTTTTCGGCTCTGATTTTTTAATAAAGGTGCACTAAAGTTATTCCCGATCCTTAATTTATGGACTCTGCAAGGGGTATAAAACAAACATTTTTAACAGCTTTCAGCTCCGTCATGTAATCCGCTTTCCTTGTTTACTCAATTATTTTTGGTCGTTCAAGGCTTATTAAAGAGAAGAAGCAAAAAAGACACGCCGAAGTAAAGATGGAACAATATATCTTTCGGGTTTTGCTTTCTTTTTATTTTATTTTGTCTCGTTACTGATAACAAAAATCTAGTTAGAAATATTGGTCTCACAATAATTTTTATATTTAAGAATACAACATTCTTTATATTTTTATTTTGGTCTTAGAGCCATTTTTAAAAATTATAATTGAAATTGAAATTGTTTCGAAGTGTCTGTTTATCAAAATTAATTTAAACTGATTTATGATCAACCATCTCTCACTTTTGTCAAAATGCACTAATTTCCAGTCATATCAGAGAAGTGCAAGCATAAGTCAGTTACTAATTCTATTAGTTCTAATTTTATTGTATTTCAGTAAAAAAATGTTTGATTGTTAGTCAAATCTGACTTATTGGAACAGATAAACAAATCTGGTACAGTCTGAAATCGATTACTGAAAATCAGTAATAGTTCAAATTATACAAGTAAATATATCACTGAATGACAATTTATAGAAAGCTTATTCAGAAAATAAATATAGAAATATCGAAATCAAGAGTAGATTTCATCGGGAAAACAGTAAATGTTCTCATATTTTTAAATACTTTTTATCATAGTCGCACGTACTGTTTTGCCGTCTTTAGCAATATGAACAGTTAATATCCATGCTATCCATAAATCACCCTTAATTAAAAAAATATATTTTTGGGTGCTAAATAAGAAACTAAAATCCACTAAAGTCACTGATTATCGATCGAAACTTAAAGTACTAAAAAAACTCCTGCATCTGAAAAGGTTTTCTTTCAAATATTAAGATGAAAAATTATTTGTAATAAAATTTGGGAGCCATTATTACATATTTTAAAGGATTTCATGGCGCTGATTAAAAATGTTTAAAAACCACACCAAAAATTAAAAACTCAGTGACTGTAACGATTAGTTATAATATTAACTATACCCTTAAAAAAATACTTGAAATTGCAACATCTTAAAATTTTTTGAATTAAATCCAGTTAACTTTCTTTGTCGGAGTTCAAGATAAATTATGTGTCCTACCATGTCGATATTTTCAATATCTAACGATTTTTAGCGGCAATTCTCTTCTATGGTATATAGCATTTTTTCAATTAATTTTCAGGAAGCAACATATAAAATTTAATAATATTATCAGTCTCGAACTACCACTCATACTTACTACATATGATAATTACAATTTTACTTTAAGACGTTATTCATTAATAAACTAAATTCAGATTCAAAACATTAATTAGAAAAAATTATAAAAATCTATTAGTACAAATAATTATTAAAATCAGAAATATCAATCGATCAATCACTCATTGATAATTAATTACTTTTAATTGATAATTAGTGAACTTTAACGAATTCAATGAACCTTCATTCAAACTGGTTATATTTTATTTTAAATTATTTACTGGAATAACAGCAAACTGTTGAAGTGTTCAAAATGGATTTTCCAGTATGTAATTCAATATTTTTAAATGAAAGCATGATAGATAATTTTGAGGATATTATCGACTATAAGGGTAGTTCTTTTGAAGAAAATTAAATGAGATAAAGATGAGGAGATTCAAGTCGTGGTCGTTGTAAATCTGAAGAGAAGAGTTAGCATGAGTGGAGTATAGAAAGGCCCAAACAAGAGTGAAGACAAAGAGGAGATCGTCGGTGAATGGCGAACGAACGAGGATGAAAAGTAAATTACTTCTATCTATATAGGACTCTAGATGGGATGAGTATAGTGAGGCAGGCCAGCTCCATCTCCAGACACGCAGAATGTGGCTGAGCTGAACTGGACTGCCGGTCGACGGCAGTCTAGCGAAATTGCAGCGCTAAAGCTCCGTCATGTCTTGGCCAAAGAGTGCTCATCCCTCTTTCTCTTCAAGTCCCCTTTCTCTTTCTCTCTTTTTTGCATTTAAAATTCTTTCAAGAT
>JAWWLR010000004.1:40373739-40396075 GCA_035041075.1 Acraspis erinacei | reverse complement strand
GCTGTTTAAAAAGTAATCTTCACTCTGCAATTAATATTTTCTATTAATTTTCATGTGCATTTTACATTTTCAAATAGCAAGTCCTTCTTTTTACCATGTGGGACTGTAACAACTACAACGTTCTTAAAATCTATTTTTCTCCGTGTAGGTTAGTTCCATGTTGATCTAGATCTTTGATTCTAAGATTCCGAGTTACTCTGACCCAGTTTATATAACGATAGGCGTGGGATTGAATATGAATGAAGGTTTTTAATCGCATTACAGAGAAAACTAGATATTCACCAGTATTAGCTATATATTGAAAAGGAGATATTATCCATTAATATTTAAGATATTGAACTTGAATATACTAAATATTAATCTTGAATAATTCCAGATCTGAAACTGAAATATTCATAATATATAACTTAAAAAAAATATATAAATGTTACGAATGACTATCCTTATTTGCAATAACTTCTTTTCAATACCTAGTTTTATCGTGGAAGTAGGAAGGTACTGATTTACACGAAATCTATTTATATTACAAAAATTAAAATACATTTAAAAAATCTACATTGGATACGCAAGATCAGTCAACCAAAAATAAACTCTCATTCAACTGCAAGTGTAAATTAATATCAGGAATTCCTCACCTGCGTGTACAACAGTTACTCGATCTGAAATTGTGCAGTGAAATTCAGAATCTAGTTTTGATAAACAAGTGGATATTGTACAATGCAGAAATGTGTACGATAAATGAGTCATTATCCTGATTTATTGGATAAGTTGTTGAATATGTGGACTTTACCTAGAAAACAGTATCTAGCCTGTATTTCACTCTAGAACCAATCGGACGACGGATCTGGGAAAGAAGTGTCGTAAGAATACCGTTTACCCGATCATTCGTGAAACCGGGACTGCAGATTAAATCTAGCGATCAATCGATATTCAGTCTTTTATAATCTACCAAGAAGAAACGTATCTTGATCTAGCAAAAATATTTTAATTGGTCTAATGTAGGTGCTCGCCACCTGAATATTGATTATTACATTTGTGTAATGGACGTTCCTTCTATCTGTTGCACTACTTTTATTCGAATCGGACAGTTTCAAGAGGTGGTGCTGAAAGGAACGGACACAAGAGTTCCGAGTTTAAATCGTCAAATTTTGACTTGCCTATTTTCTAAATAAACTAGGAGTGTGTAGTTAGGTCTATTTAGTAAACTTTCAGTAAATGCAAGTCAAAATGTTGCTATGTATTCAAACTTGAGAATTTTACTGCCATTGCTTGCAGCGTCACATCTCGGAACTTTCCAGTTCGCATAGCGTAAAACTGCTATTTCCTAATCGTACTATTGATACTAAGAAACATTTTCACGGTATTCTACTTATCAGATATTTGTATTACAAGTATTTTCTGAAACGTTTTCAATCTAGTGTTGTTGGTTTGATTGCGATAAGTCTAATAACAGTTTGCAAGATTTTATAGACTGTCTTGTGATTACTGTAATTTCTGTGCACTGACTTCATCCTCGCGTAATGTGAGTGTGTCGATTTTCTACGCTGCACCTGTATTTCGTTACAAGGGAGTATATCCAACATCACCTCAGTACCATAACCTAAAGGTTTAATAGGAACTGTTCAGCTATTTCGTTTTTCTTCCTCTACTCTTCGGCCTACACTTTGGATCAAACGAAGCACATATCCCGTTAGAGTGACGAGCCCACTTCTAAGTTGATGTTAGGATAGGTGACCTATCACACGATAAGGCGTATCAATGACCTTCATTTCATGCTCTATTATTGCACTATTATATTCCAATTTTGATCAATAGGGGATATTGTTTTAAAGAAAAATTGCATACACGTACTTCATATAAAATTATCGAACCGTATCTTAACGGTTAATGCATCATCGTAGAATTAGAATAAAAGGTTAAAATACGTAGAAGTAGAATCTATTAATAGTACGCAAGAGTGTGAAAATAATCTTTGGGAATTGAATGTTTGGAAAGGTGAATCTTAATCTCTATTGAAATAAGGTACTACTGGGTTCTGGTTTCAGCGTTCGAATCTTTTTTATGTCCTTTATATGAATGCCCTCGCAACAGGTGGGCCACCTAATATGGGTGGATCTTGATGACTTACTAGGCGACTATTCCGTCGTTACCACTTCATTTATAAATTCGGAAACACATGCTAATGAATTAAAGAGCGGGAAATAATAATTCAGATACTTTCTCGGTTAATCAGTTCTGTTTTTTTAATAGATGCTTTTATCTGACGTAATATCAGATTCCGAATGATAGTTTAGTTTGTTTTTGTGTGAATATATCTTGATAGCATAAGAGTTGGATACTTGAATAGTTAGATAATCCGCTCGCTAGGCTCTTATTTATTCAAAACAGATCCTTTCTCGGAAGGATTGTGTATCCTTGACCAACCAAGAGATAGGTGTGGTATCGTCTTCTTTTATAAGAAGAAAATGAGAAGGACGAGGTCGAAGGGTAGTCGCGAAGAAGGACAACGACTTCTCTGCGTGTTTTGCTCTCCGCTTCTTCCTTTTACGAACGCAAGAGAGCTGTGCACGACTGCGGGATAATTACCGGGATGGGGTCACGGGCGTCGCATTAATTCGGTATTCGTAGCAACGCGAAGACAGGACGAGCGAGGCTGGAGGCAGAGAATGAAAGGATAAGGTAGCGGGTGAATGACAGAGATGGAGAAGGACAACGAGAGCATCGGTATTAATTACACAGCGCGCTCTTCGCGTCTGCCTCGCTAGGCCACCTACGGTTATCCGCTTTGCATAATATGTATATACACTCTTAACGTAAGGGTGGTAAAGAAAGGGCCTCAAGAGTCCGAGGAGGAGAAGAACAGAAGAAGGTAGGACGGAAGGCGGGAAGGATGAGGATCGCGTATCGAAAACGAGGAACGAAGAAACAGGAACGAGTTTCATTCCCACTCGCAGGAACCGGAATCTTCTTGCATGGAACCTCTTCTCTTTCTCTATCTGTCCTTCTTTATCCTTCTGTCTTTCTTGTTCTTTCTCTCTCACTCTTTCACTTTTTCTCTTTCACTCGTCCAGCTCTTCTCCCTCTATCTCTCTGTTTCTCCCGGGCAAGAGCGCCTGATTATTTAGGCAGAGAATGTTTAATCGAAGCATTGTATCGGCAGGCCCTGAGCTGCTACCTATCGACTCTCCTCGTCCTTTACTCCCTGTGTTTGGTGGAGGAGACACTCCACCTTCACCCTCCTTCGCCTTCTTCCTCTTCTCTCCACTCCCTCGGCTTTATATTTATTCGTTTATTTGCTGGTGGCTGATACCTCATTACCGCGACAGATTCACCGATAAGCGCACCGTTCTCGGAAACACACAATACGCCCCTCCTTCGAGCGAGCAAGAGAGCAAGTTGGAAGCGCAACCGCGCGTTTGCCCTTGTCTCCCTTTCTTTCCGTTCGCTTCTGTTTTTCGGTCGTTTGCCGCATACTCGACTTTCCCTTAACCTAGCTGTGGTAACATTTTCAAAACTAGAATCCTGGGTCAAAAAGTCCTGCTGGGATCCCATAAGGAGTTCGAATTAGTCCCACTAAAATATCATAAAGTACTACAGTACCAACTTTTTAAAAGTTCTATTTGATTTATTTTAACAAATTTTGATCGCAAGTGCTTATATGATATTAGCAGATATAGGAAACAGGTTTTGTAAATGACATGATGTGAGATTTTAAACTTAATTTTTTCCCTAAACTATAGTACACCATGCCACACAGTGTTTATAATTAAACTATTTGCACTTCAAATTTTCCATTAAAAAATGTATTAGAAGGATGACTCACGTTATTATTTTGTATCTTATACTTAATTTAAATAAATTTTTTGTAAATTAATAAGTTTTGAATAATGTCGTATAACGTATTTTAAACACAAAATTAGTTGAAAAGGTCCACTTTTTTTCTAGGCATTTTTACCATTCCAAATTCACGACCTGAAGAAGCTAAAAGTAGTCCTGCTGTGGAAAAAAGTTGTTGGAACAAAGGTGCTAGAAATGTTCAGTTTTTTCTGTACCTGTAGTTCTGAATCAGTAAAAATTTTGTTCATTTGAACGCTCTGAACTTCAAGCACATCCATTTTTTCTCAATTCATTAGGATGGTTTTGGAATAAAAATCCTATGAACATTTATAAAAATGTTATGAGCCTTTCTTAAAACCTTGAATAAAATGAGTTGTGACATTTCCAGCATTTTTGTCCTATAAGAATTTATGCTGAAATAGTACGTTCCTTGAATTTCGTTTTTTCTTTGAACGACTAGCTGAGCTTATGAACAGTATGTGACTACGCATCTCGAAATTCGGGAGGAAAATAAATTTCGAAAAAAATGGAACTTTTCTAGTCTTTTTTATCCTTGTTTGGTCTCTTACAAATTTTTAAGAAAAGTTTTTTCCAGCAAATATCTTTAGTACAGGTTTCTTTCATACCCGATAAATTAGCGGAGCTTATTTAGGATCTTTTTGGGATTGCATTGTCATTTTTTACACGATGATTAATAATATATGTTTCGATCACATTGGAGGACAGACTTTCTCCCCAGCTTTTTCCTGAAACCTCCTGTTTTATCTTTTTTTTTCTTTTTGCATATTTCATGACCTCTTATAGTAGTGAACATGAAAAAATGAGTATAGAGGACATAACAAATTAAAACCTAATTACGATCAGCTCTAGCCATCGATATTAAATGTTTATTTACTTAAGACTAAAAATTAGTCTTCTACAGCCCTCTAGCTTGTTTCCCGAGACTGCACAATTACCTTCGATCGAATTGAATTTCCATTTATTAATGTTCCTCCGCCTGGTAAGCATTACGGGTGCTCCAAACAGCTTTTATCATTATGCGCGTTGCAGATCGGCAAAGGGAGATAAGTGCTACTTGTAGCTATTAACCGTTCTCCAATGTTCCGACGGATATATGTACGTGTATGTGTAGATGGATAGGCGGATAGACATCGCTTTTATTGGCGCACGCATATTAAACGCATGTTAGGTCTCTTTACGATCCACACGCATTTCGTTACACTTTTCCTTTTGCTCAAAGCTGCCACTGAAAATCGTCTCTCATGAGTCTTTGGAATGAAATTGCCAAGAAAGACAGCAAACGGCGTAAACACAGTTGATTTAATATGAAAAATAGTGAACGGTGATTATATTAACGAGGAGAGAAGTATCAATCTGTTATAATATGATAATAACAGCAATAAAGATTCGAGCAGAATTTGATATTGGAACTCTATATTAATTTCCCTTATGCGATCGTGCAACAATGTCTTGATTTCATAGAGAAATATCCAGTTGCCTTCTTATTGTCAATTCTTAAGATCGTATTAAGTTGAATATACAGCCTTTCATTTAATTATTCTACCGCTCTGTTGCACTCGTCTATGGTGCTTTTATCGATATAGGCTTTCACATTTTACCCATACGGCCTAAGGAATTTACAATAACTCATAGCTCGAGACACTGTCATGAAAAATGGACGTATAGTTACGAATGGCCTATCATGATATTATGAGTGCTTTGTTCTCTTAGCTAAGTAATCCAGGGTTTCGCAATATTGCTCAAGAACTATTACCACTTCACTTCATAGCTCGACGCCTCTTATTTCAGCAAAAAAGTGATAGTTTTTCACGTTCTTAGTCGTACCATTCCATGCAAAAAGTATATTAGAGAATGCTTACCACATACTACTTTTGCGAGTAAGGCTGAACCAGAAAAACCTCAGTTTCATGCTCTGTAGATGATCAGTCATCCATAAGAATCTAAAACGAAAGAATTGTTAATCTCACGTTTTCAATTAGTGAATATTCTGATCTGTTTCAATTTCAGTTCTAAGATTTAAATTAAAAAAAAGAGAGACCCTATCCAAGTCGTTAGGGTTTTTATGTAAGCTAAGTCAGATAACCAAATTTAAGGCTTAATCTGGGAATTTCCAGGGAGAGATGAAGAGATAAGACCTAATTCCTTGTCCATGGAGAGAATGCATACTTATATGTTGGGGTAGGAAGTGATGGAGAAGAAGACGAAGGTTTTGGCAGCACCCTCGGTGACACTAATTAAGGGACTGGTGCTGGTCGCTCGGGACCCCGCCATGGGGTTTCCGCGTATAAATCTCGCAGTGCGAAAACTGTTGTAATTGGGGCCCGAACACGGCATGCTTTGGTACTCCTCAGGCATTATTATGGCTGCTTTTTCTTTTCGTCGCCGCTCGGTGTAGCCGTGGGATATTAGCTTCGAAAGTCGCTGTAGTAAATAAGCGCTCTTCCATTATATCCTCCTGTGGCGCAAGCTTCCCCTCTTCTCTGCCACCATCACTCTAATCGGGGTAGCCAAGTTACAATTTCGATAACATCAAATACTTTGCTCAGTACCTAGTCAGTGATATCAAATTTCGTTGGTGTGGTTCCCATCACAGTGTTTTTAAGGATGATATCCTTTCCATTAACGTTGGTTGGTTTCTGATGTTAGATGGTTCCCGATATTTTTTGTTTCCTGATGTTGATTCGTCTCTGATGTAGTTAATTAAAACAAGGTGGATAATTCAGTTTGTTGATTTAGATCAGTAGAAAGCATTCAGTAGTAAAGGTCTTGGGAAAGTGTAGCTGCTGCAGCTTGATTTCAATGTATTGTTGCGAATCGAAGTCAGGTAAGGGACTGGTCTCTTGGACATGTGGCCGAGTCACGGTAGTACCGAAGGACTAATTAAATATATCCGGGAGCGGCTTCTCGTTCCGACCATAACCGTCACGGTGCCATACCATCGGCGGTTAAAGTCGTCTTTGAGCGGGAGTCCGAGGCCAGGCGAGAGGTCAGCGAGCTGGCGGTCCTCCGTCTGATTTTTTCTCCCACGTCTCTTTTTTGGCTCCACTCTACACACGGTTTCAAGCAACGCCCTTTTTCAACCTTTCTGCGCCTAGATCCTTCACATCCAGCCAGCCAAATAGTGCATTAGCCTTTCTAATTTATTTAATTACATAGTCCAAAAGAAAAATCGATCTCCCCCTAAAAATAGATCCCCCATTACACCAGAATTAGAGTGCAGTTGTTAAGAATGAAATAATTAATCATAGTAAGATCAGAAATCAAATGCGCAAAAAGCAGCTTTTGTTCTACTGAAAGATGGAGAATCTGATAATATAGGAAAAGGGAATTGAATAGCTGGGATTCTATTCTATTGAGATAATGAGTTAAGGAGCCATTCTTGAGGAGGAGAAAAAAGGAGGAAAGAAGAGAAGACAAAGAGAAACGAAGACGATATAAGCCACAAGCGATGTGTTGTCTGTTGTGCATGCTAGGTGCACTGTTGTGCGGTCGCTGATCTCGCGGCACTCTAATCCTAATTAGCATACAATTTCTGTCACTGGAGGCAAGAACAGCAGCGAGACCGGGGCACTAAATAGTGCCACGGATGCGCATCTTTAGGAGAACATAAGGCATATAGATGTGGCCATTTAGTTTACCTATCTCACGCAATGGAAACTTCATATGCCACTAATGGCTTTTTCATTGGTTAGGGATGGTAAACTAAAGATTCCGACTCTACCCGAGACTAACCGCGGGGACAAATTGCACACGCCGCATTTACATATCTTGCTGCATACGTTTACGTGTCTCTGCACAAAAGCTCCATACAAAATTCTTCTTGGGTAATACGTCAGCTGGTCCTTTATCTAGGCCTATAATGATAATCTCCTACCTCTCTAGCCAAATGCTTAGATCAAGGGATTGCTTCTTCTTGTTAAGTGAAATAGAAGTTATTCTAGGATCGCTGTGGAGGTTTGAAGTTTGATGATATATTTAAAACAGGGAACAATAGGCCTGTTAACATATATTACTACTTCAAATAGCAGGTTATCAACACATTTAGATATTCACTGTTGATAAAATAATGGAAAACGATGCCTCGACGAGTGTAAATTTGGTTCTTAAAAGGGCAGGGTAGTCCGGCAGAAAGGAGACAAACTAAGGGAAGACCCAAAGGAAGAAAGAGAAAAGAGTGATACACCCCCCGTGGTTCGGCTTACAAGTGCACCGGACCTTACATACATCCTTGAAGGATAAGATGGGACGGGACTTCCACCAACGTTCTTAGGTTGGTGGCGAGGTGCTGGTTCGAGATGGAAGAGGTGAACGCATTTGTGCGAATCCCTCGCGCACACGGGTCTATAATCTACATGCAGGAAAGCGCGTGTGCAGCGCAGTACACCGTCAGGCATACATAATTAATATTTAAACGAGAAACATCGACTACAGGTCGTGGTTGGCTCTATGCGGAGGTAGAATGTTTCGAGAAGAACGCGCAAGATGGTGAAGTCAAAGGAGGATGAAATGAGACAAACCGAGACGAAATGGAATGAAACGAGACGAGACGCAAAACGCCTGTTGCAGTCTTTGCAAACATATAACTATAGGTATGTTGGAGTACGAAGGGGAGCTCGTGTGCTCGTTTACAAAAGATAATTAGGAGCCGAGTAACCACCGTAAAGAACCAGTCACGACGCATTAAGGGACCCCGCGAAGGCTGTCTTTCTTTTCATCTGCTCAGCCCCTTCTCTTCTCGGTTGCTGCACCTGGATCCACCGATATAAGGTGTATGACAAGACAGAAAAAGGCTGCATGAGAGGAATTTCGGAGGAAGCGTACATTCCATATGAATCGAAGTGATCTGAACCTACCACTCTGTTCAGAATCATCAGTGCGTGAAAAATTCTCCGAGAAAAAATCCGGAAAGATGCTCTTGTGACAGATACTTAAATTCTTTTTACGTCTCACGCTCTATCAAATGCGATAAAATGATTCTTAAGATTGTGTAAGTACTCCTTGAAAATTTTTAAGTTTGAAAAAGGAAATATAAGGTGTAAATAACAAATAAATATCGTAGCCGGAGACGCCCATTCTTTAATAACCAAGAACCAAAATAAAAATAAGCTGCTGTGTAACGGAGTGGGTCGAGTGATAAAAGGTCCAAAAAGGCCACGCGCAAGTTCGCAAAGTTCGATTAGAGTTTTTGTTTCATGTTCGGTTGTACGAAAAAGAAAGGGAGAGAAAGAGAGTGCATCTCTTTATTATACATCCACCCGAACGCGCCAATGCTTCAGCCAGGTGCATGCCTGGCTTAGCCTCACTGCAGAAGTAAAGATATTCAACTATTCTTTAAATCATTTGTATTCCACATAGGGCAAATTTTATTTTCTAATGGTCATTAGTTAATTAGCTATAAATATTCAAACTTGAATTTAAAAGAACTTGGAGGTAACTCCTTACGACTTTATGCTGAGCGTTCTTCGAGAATGGCTCGGGGCTTCAATTTAAACGAACCTGTTAAAACAATAGGCAGTACCTCCACGCCCGTCAGGCCGTCATTTGGATAGCCCTGAAGGAGGTTCAGCGAAAAAAATAAATGGCCCGAAGAGTCAAACCTAAACCCTCTACGAAGCGCGGAGATACCAAAAGGGAAAGTAAAGGAGGAAGAAGATATAGCCAAAATAGATGCAGCCAGTTGGTACATGCGCTGCATGCTGCATGTGCATCGCTAAAGCTGTGTGGGTAGCGATTCTTCCACGCCCAGAAACGTCCTTGAGACTCCTCTTTCTTCGCCTATCTGCATCTGCTATGGCCTATGCTGTAAGAGTATAAGCTCCGATCTGAACTTACAACTCGGGCGTGAACTACTCCAGTATAATTGACGTGCTTCTTCTGATGGAAAATAAATGGACATGAAACTCGTTTAATTAAATGTCTTCAATTAACGTAAAAATTCCCCAGGGCCTTACTTTGTAAACTATCTCACAGGTGCAGAAAAAGAACTTGAGACTGACGGAGTTGATAACGTCCACCAGATTCTTGAATAGTCTGATGTGAAAATTGTAGTTACCGAGTGATTTGGGTAAGTCCTTCTCAGCATCAGAGAATTTTCTGCAATTTCTGTAGACCTTCTGACTCTGGACATCTATTCTACATCTTTGAAGCCTGCTATAGGAAAGCCATGAGAGCAAAGATTTTTATAATTGGCGAAGAGATATCGAAAAGAAGATTATCGATCCTCGTTTTCGCAGCCGTCTCACGTACTCGCGTATCGAGACCAGATACTTAAGATACCTGGTGAGTACCAGGCTGTATCCTACGACCAGTGCTGGGAGCTCGTTAGCGACTGTTATATCCACGAGTCGAATTAGTGAGGATCCCTTCGAGGCTACCTTACGTCGCGATAGGGAGAAAGACGTTAAAAGAGACCCGGGAGGGGACAATAATTTCTATGATCGCGAATCTAATAACACGGGATGCTCCTGCCGAAGAGGGGACTTGTGAAGATAGAGACGAATCGCAGCGGCGTCGGGACGTTACAAACCACAAATCCAAAGGGTGACTAATCTACCGGCGGCACTCTGTCGCCTGTTGGACCAACCAATTAGCCATTACTTTACGTGGAGCCATCCTGGAACGTTTATTCTTTGCCCCGCGCCGAGCGCTGCACCGAACTAAGCTACTATGTAATTATCCTTAGAGGGTCCTTGAGCGGGATCCGAGAGGCAGGAGCAACAGAAACATTGGGAGAGGCTACGGCCAGGGGAAGAAGGTGAAGAGACCAAAAGAGTCATGCACCGTCATCGCGCTTTCGACCGACGACGGTTAGAAGCATCTACCTGCGATCTTTCTTATATGGATACCAAAACATAGCAATCCGAGAGCCAAGAATTATTCCCAAGACCATACACAAAAATTTAGATTTCTTGACGCCTTCAGACCTTTAAAGTACCTAGATTTTCTACATATTCGATTCAAACTTAAGATTCAGAAATGTGTTGAGCTATTTTCTCTTATGAGTTTAGCAACAGCTTTCCTAATTACTTGTTGTTTCTCACTGTTGTCTAGAAGAAAATGTGTTATTTATTATAAATGACTTTCGTTGGCGGAGAAAGTGTTGCTGAATAGACCATTTGTTTCAATAGCAAACGTTTTGTTCATTAAGAAATAAGTTTTAAGAACCGTCAGGGTTCTTTAAACTAAAAATATAATGATCTAACCACCCAAAAAGAAACAAAAAACAGCCACTAATTTATAGGAAATCTTGTATAGAAGAAAATCAATTTCCCTTCAAAAAGGACAAAGAAACAAAAGGGACTCCAAAATTCATCTCGACTTCGGTATGGTCAGTAAGGAAGGAAAGCACCTTCTGCAATGGGTTAAGGCTGGCGGAGATGATGTCGGGGTCTAATTGTGAGACGCGGGTCATTATGGGATCCAAAATTACAGGCCCGGGGATCTCGACCGCTAGCTAGTCCATAGAGTAGTCAGTCCGTCTGAGGTTGGTTACCTCCTCTTGGCGGGCTTCAGTATCTTCCCAGAATGACCATCTTTATATATATCCCCCGCGCTCATTCAGTCGTGTCATTTCGGGCGCATCTAATCCCATGGCTACTGCTATACATTCTCATATACCCACTACCTTCTGTCTAATACCAATTCTCGTCCATGGAAATATTTTCAATATACAGCATTACCGCCCGTTACTCGGGCCAGTGACCACGAGTCAAATTACTTCCGCTGTAATCTGCTTAACCTGCAAAATGATTTCAGAGAAAATGCACCAGACGCCTTTGCAAAGGTATTTCAGCTTCAAGCGTTCCTACCATAAGGTCAAAGGAAACCGACACGCTACCTTTGCCAACTCAGAATGGGCTATTATCGGCATTAGGTACAATAGAGATGCTGGTTTCTAAACTTCTGTATTCTCTGTTTTTGAAAAGCTTCTTTTGAAAAGGAAAAGTATCGTAGAGATCAAAGGAAAAATATATTTAGCGTTTTTGGATCACTCTTGATTTGATTGTTTGTTGTTTTTTTCTTTTGATAAGTAATCAATGTTTTTATTTTCTGTTGCAGGTAAGCCTAATGGATTTATTTTCCAATAGTCTGGTACAGGCAAGGCAATTGGAGAAGACGTAAGTTTTTTAACAAATGTAGCATCATCTGCGTTTTAAAAGAAGAGGTTTCAAATTACTTAAGAATTCCTATACTCGGTGATAAATAATACTAAAGAAAGATAATAGGAAAGTGAGTTGAAGCATAAGAAACAGGGCGGAAAGGATTGCGCGTCACATTAGCTAAGATCGAGGTGTGTGAGTGGGACTAATTCGGTAAGCGAGCGTCTGAGCGGGACGAAATCGCCACCGTAGCCGTAAATCACTACAAACGAACGACGCAAGGCCATACTCGAAAGTGCCTTATGCTCCAGAGACCATTGAAAGAAACGTTAATCACCAAAATGAAATTGATTTTCTGTTACAAATATCCATAAGTACTTTCAAATGAAATCCCTTCCTTAAAGACCATTTAATGATCATAAATATTGGAACAAAATGCATGAAACTGACTGAAGGTTTCATATGAGGCGTGAAGTTGAGGAACATGGTATGAAGAAGTGAAGAAAAACAGCCCAATTCTTTGTAGGTGCTCGCTAGACATAAAATATCTTAGGCTAGGCTAATGATTCTTGAAAATTGGCGCGATTCATAATGAGACTCCTTATCCCGAGAAGAATTGGTGGTGATTTGGAATGCAGGATGAATTGGAGGATTTATTGTTCAAAAATATTTTGTATTTATAATTACTATATTCCTAATTTTTTAACTTCATGTTACGAACAGGAAAATTCAGATAAAATTAAGTAAGAGTGCATCGAATGAACCTAGGGATGCAATGTTTTTTAATAACCATGGATGGCAGGAGTTTCCTGTGGACTGTCGATTGTTGAATGGTATGAAGGGGTTGAGATAAAATTGCAAAAATATGCTTGGCTCTTACTAAATTAACATCGAATGAATCTGGCATACTTCGTGTCTTTCACGAGGTGAGTGTGAACTCGACATTTTTGCCGCCTGTCCCCGAAGCATTCTCGATCTGTCATCGAGCCCGACCCCGCCGCTCGAGGACTATTAATCAGACCGACCGGTCGGTGGTCCCTTTAAACGGATTTAAAGGACGACACCGACAAAGAGCGCTTTTTCGAGAGCCCTCGCTCACTCACCGAGGGCCTCGCCTTGGCTCTGCCTCTTCGTTCAAGAGTCCGCGTATTCGATGGCATTTCTCTTTTTTCAATAACGGATGGTCCGGACGCTCAGTGCGAATATTACGTCGCTATGTATTCCCAATGATACGCTCGATTTTTCATTCTGTTACACGGATGGAACTTCAAATGTACCACGATTCGCAATGCCGCGTAGCGCAGATCTTCATGTATCCCCGATCCTGTTTCATTGATGTTTTTAAAATATCGCACCGGGAATTTTATTTATATTTCATTAGAAGTCGTTCATCTAGAAAAAGTGTACCTAGATTGAGCAGTAAAGTTTCCAACTGTAGACCACAGAATATAAGGGTCGGATGCTTTAGACTCTGGTATTAAAAAACCCTTTTTCATCTTTTGGTAAACTTCCTGGTAAGAAGGAAAGTTCAAAACGTTTTTTCGAGCTTAATTTGATCAGAGCAACTCGAATTTTGTAAACTATCTCTATCAGACTGATGTATCAGAAAGAACATTGTGCACCAATAATTAATGACTCCTTTCCGAAAGCCAATTAATAATTCGGGCAGTACGTCTTATTTTTCATTGAAATCTTTCTGAATCCAGATAACCAAGTTGGGATCGCAATTGCAATTTGGACCACGACAAAAATCAACCAGTTAGGGCTTCTCTTGGAACCTCTGCGTCCGAAAAAGCTATTAACCGATATCCATCTGGGGTCACTCCTTCCTTAGTGCCTTACGAAGAGGCATGTATGCGCTACCTGCACCTCACCCACCCCATTTGCAGCCTGCCATCACTCCCGTGCTGAAACTCGCATCGGTCTCCGTCCATTTCACTCCCGGTCCCTATATTTCTTTCTCGATTCCCCTCCCCACCTCCTTTAAGTCCCTTTAGACGTTTGGCGCTCCTATCGCAATGCAGAATGGATAATGCATCCCGCGAAACACCCTCGGGCGCAAAAAGAATTACAATATTTCATTCTCACGCCCGATCCCTCGACAGCGCGTATTGGTAGGCCTAATTGCATTTAACTCATTATCAGTGCGATCCTCTGCACTCTGCGCAGAGACACCAGCTACCGCCGCACCGTTCCTTCTCTCCTGATCCTTCTTATCCCTTCTTATGTGTTTATCCCAAATTATCTCGGGGAATTTTCGAACACCTTAGGACATATCTCTTTTAAACGCTTGGTTAATAGGGTTTTTGAAAAGGCCTAACAGTTTTTAATATGACATGACAATTTTGTACAGTAAATGATTTATGCTACAGGAAGTTGGGTATATTGGAACTTCTACTTTCTGCAGTTTGGAAACTTATAGAAATTTCAATTTATACGTATCTTTTGATATTTAGATACCATAGACTTGTAGAATTTCTGGATGAAAGTGTTTATTTAATGCATATAATGCATATAATGGATATAATTTATGGAATCGAGACACTTATAAGTTTTTTAAATTACGAAGATAGGGATGATGGAAAATAGAGTTATAATTTCCGAAGGATTGAAGAATTCTGAAATACATATTTATTAAGGTGAGTATATTAAAGATTAAAATTTGCTAACAATTTGTATTTTATAAAAAATCCCAAACCTTCTGAACATTTCTGAGAAAAATGTCAACATTTGCAAGAATATTTCTTGACTTAAATTGTGAGACAGTATTAAAACTCTATAGTAGTTCTCATATCATACCAAAAAACCTTAATCATTATAAAGCTTTCGATTTCTAAAATTATTATCCTTCAACCGACCCTAGTAATCATTGACCTTTCGTATACCTGAACCTAAACCGGAACGTCGCAAAGGACGAAGTTTTAAAATTAGATATACGTTAAAATTACAGTTGTTAAGAATTGATGTCCACTTTTATATCGAAACTGTTCTCGATAATGAGTTGAGATGAGAGTTGATTCAGGCTCGGAGAGTGCGAGAGGGGTGTTATCGCTATTTAGGCAGATTTTTTAAAGGCTCACATCGCGCCTTCTCTCATAACCGTCTTGAAAAATCCATTGGCCGAACCGCCGTCACAGAGTGAGAAAGAGAGAGTGATAAAACAAGAGAAGCAGAGTAAAAGAAGGAAGATAGCGAAGGAGCGAGAGAGGAAAGAAATTGCCGTGGGTATACATAAAAACCGCATTTTTCTCTTCAAAATTAGGCGCTCATTAAACCGCCAGAGGCTTTTCAGTAATCTTTTTTTTTTTGAGAGGATGAAGAAGGGGGGTTTAGGAAGGAGATCACTCTGCTATATTGTGGCGCCTTACAGCGGACAGGTCGGGCACTAAACGCGTCATTAAACGTGGTCGGCCCACGGGTGGACCCACCGATAATTTTGGACATTACAATTTTGTCGAGTCTTAAATGCGCGCTACCCCGAAATCACGCGAACGTGAGCGAATCAGGTTACTTGCCGCCTCAATGTGGCGACACACACTTTAAAAAAAGCAGAAAAAATGCTTATTTTTCCTTAATGTTACTGCCAGTTACAAATGAGCACTGATGGTTACTTCAATGGCCTCATCAAATGTTGCACTAATAAGCTACTCGAGTAATCGTCAATTACTTCTGCGAGTTCTAATTAATTTAAAGTGAAAGGAGTTACTGATCTCCAATGTAATTAGTTATCTCAGGTAAGTCATTATTGGCAATTAGTCTTCTGATTAGAAAAAAAGTGTCTTATGCAATTCTCAAGGTCGAAAAGGTAGATGAGAAAATAATAACATTTTTTAAATGGAATTTAAACGACGGAAGTATCGTGGCCAATTTCGAAAGAGATGCTGAATGTACCTTCGGGGATCGAATAACGTGTTCTCGTTTTCATCGGAATTCTCGTCCGAGACCACAATAGCCTATTGACACGGCTGAATCATGGGGTCTTTTCGAGATCCGACCTCTAGTCCATTGTGTGCCACAATACCCCGCTTTGTGCAAAATTGTCCGCCTCAATGACATCGGCTAAAAATGCTCATATTCAGTCGAAATGTTGTGAATATTTTATTTATCCTTTATCTTATGATACTTGACGAAAGTATTCTGCTGCAAGAAATTTCCATAATCATGGTTCGAAACAGTTTTTTGATCTGTAATTTACGATTTTGCGTAACTTTCGTATTCCAAATTTAAATCACCAACTACTCAAGTGAGAGGCGGATCTGCAATTTTGAGAATACACGGTCTGAAAAGGTAGTTTTTAAATGAGCTGAAAAGCCTTACAATGTATCAAAAATTTCCGACATTATAATCATAAATGCAAAGTTGAGCATAAGACCTGCAGCGTTTTTCGTTCTAACGGCTCGTAAATTTGTTGGAGGCACTCGCTGGGTCATTCTTCACTTTTTTCATCAGAAATAAGGTTATGAAGTTCAAAGGAAAAATTATTTGGTCATCGTTTTGAGGATTCTTGATTCAGTATTTTGTGAGCATCCTCATTCAAGTTTATATTTTTACTAAGATAAATTCCGTATTAAATCGATGCACAGATAAATCTTGTAAGATTTGATCGATGAAGGATGCAAGCGCTGTGACGATACTAAGGCACCGACAATTGTCCTGATTGTCCAGAATCAGAAAACCAGGAACTGTTTAACATACGGTAATGGTCGATTCGTCCGTTTTGCTTCTCTTTCTGTCTTACAAGTGTGATCCAATGACATCGTCCTGTTGCAGGTTTGTCCTTAAGCCGATAAGAGTGGGCATACTGCCAAGAAAAACTTACACCCAGAATACTGAACGATGTGCGTGTAAGTACGAGAAACGTCAAGACGACGTGCTTCGATCGAGCTATTCGAGATACAGAATTCCCTTCCTCCGTTTCCACGCTCGTTTAGATTATATCAGTGTCTTTCAAACATCGCTGTCGCGGCTCCCAAGTGCGAATCTTCAACGCAAAAATCCGATCATGAAATTCCAGATGCATCTGTCTTTAGGATCTACAATCCTAGGTCCTAGGAACTAGAAAAAGGACAAGAGGTCTCTAGACTGTGTAAAGCTTTTAAAGGAAGCGGTTAATAATTGTGAATCTTTATAGAGAGATGATTAGTCACGTTTGTTAAGAGGACTTAATTGGTGGTAGGTAACTAGGAGTATGAAATATGGACATGTCCTTAAGGCATGATGACTAGCAGTTCATTCATAATTGGTAATTTACTATTAGTTATATCCTTTTAATATTAACTACAGGTATTTCTTAAGAAAAATGTCCAGTTAAAAACGGCTGATTTGTTGCATAAGGGGGAAGGGTACACCAAGAAAATTAGATCATGGACTCTTTCCAGAAGTACAAACTCCTAATTAATTTATGACACGAAGGAAAGGCGGTTTCTTGAAACAAAGACTCTTACGTTAATTGGCTGTGGGAGGCTCTGGTGACGTCATTGCTAAACCTACCACAAGTTTACGGATCTAATTAAAAGTACCTGGTCTTTGATACGAAAAGACTCATCCTTCAGGCTTTCTAATCTGACCTTCTTCTCGCGTGGGCTATAATTATTAAATATGTTGGAAAAACGGAGATGGTTGTCTGATTAAGATTAGAGATTGGTAGTGAATCAGGGCAACTGATGATCATTAAGCTTATTGAATGAGACAAAAGCAAAAGCTGAAGAGAGTACATTTCTATTATTAGAATTTACTATTTGTCTTTTATATATGCTTCTGTGTTCAAAAAAACAATGATTTATTATTATGTGAAATGTACAATTTGTAATGGAAGCTGCTCCAACTTCCTGATAAAAGTTTTATGGTCAGAAGTATGGGCGTTTTCCTGCGGCAAAGCCAAAGCAAATGTAACTGATATTTTCAGAGTGGAATTGAAATAGAGATTTATCTTAGGGCGGATCGAATTTACTTTCTATGGATGAATCGGCTCCGTGCCTTCTTGAGTTGACCTGGCCTTCTTCGCTTTTGTCTGGGCGTAGCTTTTGACTAAGCTTTTGTGCTTTACGAAAGCTTAAAAGTAAAAATTGCACTCTCTTATTTCTTATTGTAAAAAGAAAGCTGATTCATGGCAGTATGAAATTCAGGTTACACGATATAATGAACCGTAGATTTTGGTTAAACAACATCCTAGCGGAGGATGAATAGAAGGAAATGGAGGACTAACCTTAAAACTATGAAAATCCAAACCGATAATAATTTCATGGAGGAAATATTTCTTGTTTTTCTGAAAATAAATTTTCGTTTAAGTGTAAAGTACATCAGAAATAAGAGCACGTAAGATTGTGAATAGGAATGAAAGAGACTCCTTCTATCTTCTCATTTCCCTGGTATCGACATAATTTCGTTTCCCGTTACCACATAACAGAGGGAAAGGCGTGGTAAACGCGTGACATTATGGCCGATCATCTCTTCTATGCATCGAACTTTTTTGGAACAAATCGTTTTATCGACTTTTAGATCGCGCGTGAGAAAAACATTGGAATTTTCGACCTGTAAATTTCCAATAAGTCTACACCGTAACGCGAAAATCAATCTGATCTGCAAGCACAAAAACGAATTAATAGTGGAAATAAACGAACTCTAATCGCCAGTTACTAAGTTAAAGTAGAAAATATTGCTACTGATTGTAAAACATATGGCAGATAAATAATGCTGGAATAAATTTATAACTCATAAAGAAGTAATTTTTCAAGTAAACTTGATTAACGATGTCAGAAACATTTGTAAGAGCAGTTAATTGTCTGACTCAAGGAATGGATAAAATTTACAAATCACGATTGAATTTTAATCTTGACACATGTTTAGCAGCTTTTAACAAAGACATCTAGTCAACAGAGGATTTTTTCTGCATTCGAGATCAGCGTTGATTAATAAATATCGACTTTATCAATCTTAGAAGTGAGTATTTAACACGAGTTGAAAATAAATACGACAGCGAATGTCAGACTTTTCAGTCTTTTATCTTTCTTCTAAGCCTTTTTTACGACTTCTATGTTATGCCTCGTATGTATTTCCGATGGCGAAATAGACACACGCGCGTATCTCTTTACGATCGTGTCGACCTGCAGACATTTATTATCAGTGTTCGCATGCAGGAAGGTGAATGGTTCGGCGATCGAGGACTGTGTTCAATGGAAATTCATTACATTACATCAATTACCTGAACACTAAAAATTGCAGTATTAATTGAGAAAAAAACCGAAAATTACGAAATCAGTCCCCTAGGAGGTGATGATCAAGATCTATTTTTAAATCCTCAAAACCTCAAAACGCCACAACAGATGGCTTAAAAAAAATTCAAGTGTAAAAAATTATACGTGCCTCAAAAAGTTCTTTTTATTATTTTTTATTCAAAATTGTTTGTGTAATCACGGTACAGCATGATTGTAAATCGTAAATGTATTTTTTTTCGAAGTGTTTCGTCGTCCCGAAATTTGTAATGACTAGTCATACCTTTTCATGTTAATGAAAAACTCGATTGACTATAATTTTTTTTTATCATGTCTTTAATGTTTTCAAAATGTTAAAAAATATTTGATTTAAAGAATGCATTAACACTAGTAGAAGGATAGATGCAGCAACAAAAAATTATTATTTGCGGAGCTTAAAAAAATAGTTTTAAAAACTTTTTTTTAAGCTTTTAAAATTTTCGAAAAATATTAAATATAAATAATCTGGCAATATATTCATTCTTTCAATCAAACAATAGCAAAATGAAAATAGGACTTGATCGAATCAACAGTGTTCCGAAAGAGAAAACAAAATATCTCACAATTAATTGAGTTTGTGGTTTCTTGTAACATAGAGTTGCATTTAAAAAAATTTGTTTATTATACTGGTATTTTTAAGCAAGAAATTTATCTTTTTTTAAAGAAAAATGACGCAATTTTTTCTACATTTGAAATTCTGAGCATTGATAAATTTAGTTTATTAACTACGATAGAAACTCTTTCGAAAATTATGGTTTATATGAGGGGTATCAACTCTTGAAAATATTTTGCATAGGCAAAATATTAACATATATAAGTAAGAAAAATTCTTTTCGAGTTTATCCTTATATTATACCAACAAGCTATTTTCTTCGCGTATCATAATTCGTTATACTATCAATCAGCAATTTCAAGCAGTGTGTGTAAATATAGGCCTTAGACTTCTCAGCGTAAAATAATTGCAGGAAGGATCGATGATTAAACTATTTGAGGTTACGTTATAATTATTGCAAGATCTGTGGAAGTGGAAATTCTGCTTACCCTTGTTCAGCGGAGAATTATCTATTTTCTGGAGAGGACGAAAAGGAGGATGGCGAAGGAGGAAAATGAGGACGCGAAAAGGGAGTGTAATCTCAGATTCTCGAGTCCCGCATCGCGCATCGGCTCATTAATCTCGTGAGGTAATTGCGAGCGAGCATGGTAAGCTTCTTCCTTGCTGTTTCTTCCTCCTCTTCTTTCTCTTCTTCTGCTTCCCAGGGGGAAAAATTAGATATAGTTTATACGCAGTGGAAAAAATTATATATAATATTTTCCGCTATGTACATTTTTTCAGCCTGAGTTCTTTTCCTTCTTCATCTTCTTCTTCCATTTCTTCTTATGGGGCTTCGTATTTTTTTAAATTTACATTTACCTCTCTTTCTTCTTTAGTTATTCCTTCTTCTTCGCATTCTTAAACTTTCTTCTTATTCCTCTTATTCTTCGTATTCTTCTGCGTAAGGGTGAAAAAGAAGAAGAAAACCCACGCAGCGAGGAAGATTGCTGATATCTGTTCGTCGCCGCATCGCCGATTGATTCTTGGAAACGGACGAATAGTATCCTTCCAAGAGAGTGCATAATGAAGCAAGAACGCAGTCAGCTCGTCAGCGAGAATAGCGAGATGATCCATGGAAATTAATGTCGCCCCTTATTGACATCTCGTGTCAGAGCATCAGCTCTGACACTGCGATTTCAAATCATGCTGATAGCATCCAGTTAAAAGTAACATTCACTCGGAACGGCAAGAACAGTTATTGCACTGACCTACAAAAAGAAACTTCAATAGAAAATTTAACAGTTACGCATATTCTTGCAACTCGTATCAAAATCCTTCACTAGAACCAGGGTTTGTATGCTGACCAGGAAAACCGGGAATCAGTCTGTAATCTTGAGCGTCGGGAATAAGCCGCGAAATAGCCGGGAAGTTTTTTGAAAATCGAGAATTTTTGCAGATTTTGCTCCTCGAGAAAAATGTATTTCGAATGATGCTCGTCACCAACCGTCTCCGTTATGAGACATTATTGTTATTTCATCCTATTTCTCCTGTTTTTAGAGCATTTTGGGCTGTTTCATTGTTTACAATATTTATATAATAAAGCAATTTTTATTGAATAATTATTATATGCGCTTGAAAGTCAATGGGAAAAATTCACCTTTTGACGGGAAAAAGTAGGACATAGTCTGGAATTTTTGTGGCAGTTTGAGTGTTCACCCTTTAGATGACTCTGCACACATTCTCTCACAAGCGCTAAGCAACTAAAGTGGAAAATTATAAATTAGCGAGTTAAATATTAAATGTAATTATCTGAATTGAAAACAAAGCTTAATAGTCACTTATAAAATACATATTATGCTATTGGGAGAAAAATTATTGGAAAACTACATAAACTAATGTTGAATCTGTCGTTATATATTAATTCTACGATCCCTAACACTATTCCCCCGCCACTGTAAATTAATTATGAGCTTGTACATTATTTGGGCGAATACGTGGTCCCATATCCTCTCTTCTCAGATTCCCTTTCTTTATTTCTTTTATTTCACGGTCGCGCTGGTTATCATTAATTATACTGAGCGAAGCAAGGAACCCAACTTATGAAAAGAACTGCAACTTGTCGAGAAGTGTCACTGACCATAGGCTCATTTTCACTTCATTAAAATGTTCATTCTAAAAGTGTCCATTTTAATATGACCATTTTAATGTCAGAATTTTAATGTAGCCAATTTAGTGACACGATTTTAATTTTATTACCTTAATATCACAATTTTATTGCGACCACTCCAATAATGCGTCTGTCGATCGTTTCATTTATTAAAAAGAGTGAGTCATCATCGAAGAAGTAAAATTTCGTTAATCACTCGCAAAAATGAAATTTGAATTTAAAAATTGAAAAGATTGATGTAGAAAAAAACAAACAAATTATACAATTTTTAAAGTATATTCAAAGATATGTCAACTTTAATAAGGAATAATAAAATGATATTTAGCTCAAATTTCAAAGTGACTAATGCGTCAAAATGTCTCCTACGTGTCTTCTATAAATCTATACCTCTAGATCTCTAGAATTATACGATATTGGTCATTATTAGTAA
>JAWWLR010000004.1:40352019-40362515 GCA_035041075.1 Acraspis erinacei | reverse complement strand
AGGAAAATAAAACTTTGACTGACCCATGTTACGTATATTTACCTAATTCAGGATATCCCTCAAATATTTGAGCTTTTAGGCCACCTATAACGATTTCAGAGCCCGACGGGAAGTTCAATACGTTTCCAGAATCTGTAGATTCTTTTCGACAGGTCGACAGTTTTTAGAAGAAACTTCTGTTGACAGGTTGAAGTTACAGAGAAAACGTTTCAAGCTTTAAAATCTAATATTTTAAGTCTTTCAAGCCTGAGTAATTCAAGGACAAAATAATTCGAGAGTTCTCTCATCTAAAAAAATTTAAAAGCACCTCATTATTTGGATTTCTTTTTTTATTTCTACAACAAGTGCATTAGGCAAAAGTGCTGAGATCACGCGTATTCATTACGCAAAATATCTTAAGCAGTTTGGAAAAAAACGTTACTGAATCACTCTTGTTACAAGACTTGATAATCCATTGAGCGATATTGGCCAGAGTTAGGTATGCGCCAAGGAGGCATTTCGCGAAACATTTCAACGTGCCCGCTTTAGCTACTCCTTTTGAAGAAACGCTCCGACTATAATTACAACATGAATAGAACGGGCACCTCGTCCATTAAAACGGCAGAGGGATCTTACAAATAGCCGATTGCCGAAACCAAATTGAATGACCGAACAATAACTTTAATTCCACGTACAACTAATTATAGGCGTGTGGTACAGGTTCCGATTATACCGATTTGTCAGTGAAGAAACTAGCCATTATCCGATGGGAGGAAGAGTCCGCATCGATGGGATTGGAGAGAGAGAAAATAACCCAAGTGCATCCGGTCAAATCGAATCTCAGGAATGGCTAATTTAGGCTTAATACCAGAAAAGAAAATATAATATATTCGACCGAGGAATAATAGCAGAAATTTTATCAAAGAGATGCTAGAACCGTTATATAACCTCAATAAAAGGATCCTGCGCTTATTATTTTTCTGCATTCCAATATTTTTTCCTTTTTCTGGCCATCTTCTTTTGCTTCCCTCTTCTTTCAGGGCGTCTTTTTCTGCTTTTTAGTCTTCTATATTGCGCATCGTCGTTCTCCTCCGGTTACCCTCTGCTTCCATCATTCCCGGGAGGGAATGACGAGGAGCCACGCCTGCCCCTTCCGCGATCCTATCTGGTCCTCCCTTACTCCCCTCGCTTCGTACCCTCCCCTCGTTTAATTATCTCAGCGCTGATTGGTAGCGAGGAATTTCGCGTCGGGTAATTTTGATCCCTTCTCGCCGCCCTCAGATTCCCCCTTTTCTCTCCCAAGGCCCTGCGCAATATACACGCGTGTATGAAGAGTGCACTATACGCCGTATATAGCATTTAAGTCCATCTCTATGCTCGTAAAACAAAATCCGCTTGCTATTATATTCCCACATGAGCGAGTAACACACGTGTGTGGGTTAATACGTTTTATACCTTGATCGAAGTTGGGGAAAAATAAGAAGAGGGAAGGATATTTTCCATCTTTGAAGACTTTAGGTTCGCTTATGTCGACTTAAGCAGATCCTATCGACAAATTCTGCGCTGCGCAGAGGAGGAGATAAGTATTTTTATGAAAAAACCTTTTAAATTCAAATTTTAATTTAACCTTTCATTTTTGTTGATACCAATGTAGTACCATTACGTTATTATACATAATTTTTCAGTGTGGTACCACGTTTTACCATTGTTCTACTATGTCTTTTAGTGTGGTACCATGTGTTATACTTCGGGTATCATATATTACCGCTGCTGGATCATGTGTTACTACTATGGTATCACACTTTATTACTGTTGTATTATGTGTTAGCACTGTTGTACCAAATGTTACCATTGTTCTGTTTTTACGCTGTGGCACGGCGTTTTTGTGCTAATATGTGCTGCCATTGTGGTAAGATGCATTACCGATGTATAATCAGCTGTTATCACATTGGCACCGCGTATTACCATCCGGCATCGTCTAGTACCGTGGGTATATGCGCGATTTTCGTTTAAACTTATAAACTTATATTAATTTTTATTTATTCTATAAATTTTCTCCCACTTTATGAGATAATATCATATCATCCTTAATGAAGTTTACTCCTTTATCTCCATTTTAATCTTATCTATAAAAGCATGCACTTTATATAATCAATTCCAAAAAACCTTCTGATACTAGAACACAGGAAATGTATAGGGCGAGGCGAGGATCATTCATTCCTGTGGACTTCATAAAGCCTCGAGTTAATTAACAGGCGATACAATAATTAATAACACAGTCTTATAAGCAAGTAGATCTCATTTCATTGAGGAAGTTATGGGAACAGAGGCCATCTTCGTGGAAGCCTCGAACCTATTCTGCTCTTTCTACCTAACGCGCATTCCATAATGACCGTCAGACCGCATTGCGGTCTTGCACTGGATCGCAACTAACGTGCAGCGAACTGATAAATACATATTTAATGGTTTGCCGAGTAGCGATGAAACGTCGCTCTTTTATTTGGGAATCGTCAGATAATTACTGCCCTCTAGCGCTTCCTTTTTATTTACTCAGAAAAATTTCGTGTATTTTTACGCGATTTACCAATATAACACCGTTTGAGTATTTATCTGTTTTTGCCGGGCTTTAAAACTAAAAAAACTGTTTTCTTATGGCTTTTTATTCCTTTATTTGCAAAGCCTGAAGGTTATCTAAATCTAAAGAAAAAAATGGAGAGCATTTAAAAAATTTTTTAAGGAATCTGAACGTATTTGACGGCTCTCTTATCGTCAGATGTTTTAGAAATTTGATTCATTTGGAGACCCTCTAAACCAGTTGAATTTCATAGTCGTAAACTCTTGACTTTTCGACCAATAGACACGTTTGCTGTCGACCTCTTCAAGGTCACTTCGCTCAGAATAGACCTTCAACTCATACCTTTGAGTAACTTCAAGAAAGGCGAGAAGAAGGCGGGAGTGAAAAACAGTACTGGCTTCATCCAAGATACAGAGTTCAACTTCCATGCGTGTGGTACATAGGAGAAAGAGAGAGGAACAAGCCTGAGAGGGCAAGTAGTAATTACTTCTAATAAATCATTATTCCGGCATTATTGTTTAATTATAATCAAAATTGAGACTTGAATATTGATTAAACTCGCCATAAAGCACACAAGAATTACTATTTTTAGGCACTTAAAAAAATTGATTCATTCGCTCAGGCTCATTATTATTGACTAATATTGTTTGTGATCTTTATCAAACAAAATTAGTTGAAGGTAAACTAATATATTGGATGGAAATACTGAATAGAGTTTTTAAATTTTCAGTGGAACATTCTAGTATAAAATTTCAGGAGATAAGATATTCTGAATTGCAGTCTGGAGGACATTATTTAGAAACTAATCTAATGAGTGGTTCAATGATTTCAAAACTTATGAGTAAGAAAGTTGAAGGATAGTGTCACTCATTGCTTGCGTTATAAGAATTATCAATAATTTGGGTTAGTTGAAAGAGCCGCTAAAATCTTGGCCGCTTAGGGAAAAAGTGCTTAATTAAGGATAGGCAATTAATGTTCGAGTAGTTGGCCGGTCGAGGTAAGTCCTGTCGGTCTGGGGTTGTGGTGGACCGATCGATCTTTTGCGATAATCTTATTTGTCTTTCAGATCAAAGTATGACTAAACGCAATCAGTTTCATAGCCAACGAAGTCACTTTGGGTTTTATTTGCGCGACGCACACCGCATTATCATTGTCACGTTGCTCGGTCTAATCGATTATCTCAATGAAAAGCACTAAAACCGCTGTTAAAACCTTTCAAATAAAAATCGACATTTCTCTCCTTCTGGAACAGATTCGAATTCCTTTCCGAGCTCGGCAGACACCGACGGAAAAGAGGAGCGAGAGAAACTGGTGATTGGTCCGCGAGGAAGATTGGAGAAGGAGAGAGACAGAGTGTGAGGTAGAGAAAGGGAGATGCTTATAGATCCAATCAAGTATGGTTGCTCATAATTCTCTGTTGTAATTATTGCAGTCTCGAAGAGCAGGCTAAAGCGATCCTCTTATTTTATTGATTAAATTGCTGTTACGTTATATGTATAAGCAATGTGCGCTTACGTGTTAACACATGTATGAAGGTACGTACTACAAAAATCTGCGCGTGAAGATGGTGATATCGACTACGGGATCTTTCTGAGTTGAATAATCCCGAGATAGGTTCAAAAATACACGTATGATCACTTGGTAGCATTTGGTAACAACAAATGAACACATGCATTGTGCCTGCGTGTTATTGTATGGTATCAGATGGTATCAGTTGGTACCAGTCCCTTAAAAGATGGCACCACGTGATATTAGGATTTCAATCCCAATAATAGTCAGATATGTCAATTATTCTATACCCGAGCGATGCACACTAGATAATCCGATATGCTACTATTTCTGAGATAGAGTCACTTGCTTTTCTGAGTCTCCTACGGCAAGTACCAAGCGTAAATTCCCCCTCACCTCTTCTTTTATTCTTTGTCATTGCTATCTGTTCTTTTCTCCCCGGTCGGAACTTCCCTTCATCCCGCTCGTTTTCTTCTTCTCTTTGCTAAGACAAATCGTCCAAGTAACAAGTTGTTCGTAAAAACCGAATGGCAATGTCTGAGCGCCAATCAAATTGCTCCGCAGCGATAGCCCGGGTTTGCGGTCGCGAAAGGATCTCCAACTGTCGACCATTGGGACATCTATTGACGCCTCCCATGACAGACTCGCTCCAACTACTTTGCGATCAATTCAGTGCGAACCTGCTACTCCACTAGATTGGCTTTTGCATGCAGAAATTATCTTCGTGTTATCCTTCCTTGATGTCACTGTCCTTGAGAATATTGCAAGATAAGAAATTTAATTCAATATCAGACTTTGAAAGTAATTCGTATCAGATAGTTAATTTCCCTTATACGAATAATCTCACTTAATTTATTCATAACTTTAATTTCTAAGAGCTCATGCATGTTCCAGACATATTTTTCCGAATCGAGATCAAAGATTGAATCACATAATGCCATCTCAGTTACAACTTCCTCAGCGGAAAAAGCATAGGATCGTATTACACCTTTTTCTCACATTCATTAATGTCAATCTTAAAGGAATGAATAGTCACAGGAAATTAAACAGCGACGAAGACATTGAAATTCAGGAGATCTTAGCATCGGGGTCTCACGTTGGGAAAAATAGTATAAACGGCCAAAAGCCGATGCATTTTCTCGATTCACGTTCCCCATATGCGATAATGACATGGGGCGGTGCCTGAGTCGTAAACTATCGCGTGGCGAATTTATGGGGTTAGATATAGGCGTATAGGTATTTTCTTCTTCCTTTTATTTTTCTTTTCCCTCTTTTTCTCTCTTTTTTCTCTTTCCCTTTTCTCTATCTCTCTCCCTTTTCTATACCTATTGCATCTATTATATCCACACAAGACGCATATCTACAGGTACGCATCTCCATACGAGAGTAAATGTGTTTCTGTGTGAGCCAGAATCGCGATACTTAATCGAGGCCAGCAACCTAGTGGATGATCGCAGTAATACAAATTTCCTTTTTTGGCAGTGCAGACAATTTTAATTCATTCATATTAATTTGCACCAGCTATCTTGTGGAACTAGTACGGCAAAAGCATAGTCTTCTTTGCACTATCAGTAGATTTACTTTTTTACTCTCGATATAATATGGTAGTAGAAAAATATGTGTATTATGTACAGCATTCTGTACAATTTTAATGCGATTTGGTACCATGCTAGAAAATGTTGATAATATTAAGGCACTGGACTGGAAAATGTTGATATCATGTGTTACTGGGCTGAGGAACGTTGTTACCATATGGTACCAGATTGAAAAATAAAAATGGTCAATACTATATGGTAACAGGCTGGTAAATTTTGATCCCATATAGTGCCAGGTTGAAAATTGTTTAATATTTGGTACTAGGCTGGAAAATCTTAATATCATATATTGTCAGGGTGAAAAGTGTTTAATACCATGAGGTAACATATATTATCAAGCTGTAGAATATTCGAACCAGGTGAAAAAATATTGTGTCCTAACAGTACCCACCTGCTACCAGCTATTAGTCTTCTTTTAAACCCAATCCAAGTTTCGAAACCCATAAATAACTAATAACATTTATTTCATTAGCTACTTTCATAAATTAGAAGATAAGTGAATTCAGATATCGAATCTATACGAAGTTTTATAACAGATTAACTTCCCATAAAAGAAAGACTACCCAGATAAGACAAGTACTCATAAGTGATAAATATAAATAGAGTAAATCTTATAAAGTACTTAGCAAGTACATTACCAAGACCGTTAATCAAGAGTGCCCTTATGATTAATCTTGATAATTATAATTATAATAAAAGCTATGTTAAGGAATGACTCAATGTGTCCACTGCACCTGTACTGCAACTGATATAGAGCTAAATCTCAAAAGCGCCTCTCCAATTACAGTTGGATATTAGCAGGATTAATTGCCAAATTTAATTACTAAGCGAGGTAATTTAGTAGAAAACGGGCTTGAGAAATGACTTCTTAAGTTTAACGGACCCACCACATGGACCTTTCCCCCGTCACATACGTACAATAAATTTATCGGTTGGAGAAGTTTGAGGCGGTTGGTAGGCGTTTTACGAGGTTGAGTTGTAGATAGGGCACCTGTAGCTTGACCATGGGACGTGCACACCTACCCACCTACAGATAAATACATATGGACCAAGAGAAGCAAAAAGATCAATACTGAGAGTGAAGGAACGGCCAAGCAATTTTTAAAAAACTGCGGTAAATGGACGAATAGCAATTCAAAACTTAAGTCTTATATTTAAGACTCAGTTTTTAGTAAGCTGCCGCTTAATTTTGTAGGGTTTGGTTGATTTTTTATGCTGAGTTAATTTTTTCCTTGAAAGGCGCAATCACTTATGTATACTAGTATTAAAAAGGAAGAGGTAAGAAGTATTGCATTAAAATGACTTCAAAAGAAGTGACCCTTGATAATGGTATAGCATCACGATGTCATAAGTTTGGAACATCTTTTCAGAGAAATGAACTCATAATGGTATCCTTTAAGTAAAATATTAAAGTTATTAAATATATTAGCACATATTACTACAATTAATTACATGAAAAATATCAAAATACGATGATTGTTTTAAAAATCTTCGAGTATGGAATAAAAAATGTTACGATTAGAACAGCTTCACTCATGTTTAATTATACTTTATTAATGAATTCATCATATTTTTTTAAAGAACCTGTTAAGCTTTGTAAGAAAATGCATGGCGCAGGAAATTACATCATAGCCTCAGAATTGGCGATATGCTTATAGGGCATCCTTTACGGAAAGTGTTGATATGCAATTATTTTGAAGAAGTAATTACAAGAAATGGGTCTAAAAACTGATGTCATCCGGCTCGCAAGTTTATATCTCAATTCAGAAAATCTTAATTAGATTTAGAATTGTTCGATTCCTTGATGTAGAGCATCACTCCGTGAAATTATCATAGCAAATAATGTGTAAAATTATTGCAGCACTGAACTTTAACATCAGAGTAAGATGCAATTAAATTAATAATGAAAAAACTGGATTACAGTGCTATAATTCTTGCAAGTATCTCTCATAAGGAAACGCAAGTCGATACCATAAGGTACTCCCCTATAGTTTAGCATGCCATTAAAGATTAGTCGATCTGCAGAACATTATCACTTACTCGCTAACCACCTTATTAACCGATTCGTTCAAAGATTCCCATCCGCGAGTAGAACTAGCTATTAAACAAATTCATGATTTGCCCCTTTCTACAAAATTGGTCGGACAGTGGTTTTCTTTTTTTGCAGCAAGTGCCTTCCTGTAATATGAACGTGGGACAGTCGACTGGGGCTCATTATTACTTTCAAGGAAGAATTTACCCACGTTCAACCTTAAATGACGAAGACGATAAGGCAGCGAATAACGGCAGCGGATTGCTCCACATAATAAGCTCTATATGTCTTGCCGTAAGTGTGGAGATGAAACTTTACGGAGGTTATAACGTCGCGGTACACATGCACTCACACCATCACAAGAAGAGCAACCGTATGTCCTGCATGTGCACCGATCGAAGGCCCAAGCTAATCAGACGGACATAATTGATCTCACTTGTGATCTTGAGATTCGAAAGATCGTGGACGGATGAGAGGCTCGAACCAATAATTATTGTTAATACGAGCCCCTCCGTCCTTTTCCCTCAGGACCTCATCCTCACTCATCCTGACTCCTTTGCCTTCTCCTCCTACTACTACTGCGAGCGCGTATGCGCAGTGTACGTGCGCCATTCCCTTCTGTCTAACTATACGTATAGCCAGTAACTTGGGGTCCATCAGCAGCATCTCATCCTTATCCTCATCCTCGGCCTCCCGGTCGTGGTATGGACCAACCATCCGGCTGTTCAGTCTCTGTCCAGAGCTTTTATTTATATTAATTTTGTGGCCTTTTTGCTTTTCGGTGGTTTCGACCGAGCGAAGAAAATATGAAATAGTAATGATAATAATGAGCCATTTTGCGCGTAATAATATGTTGGGAGCCGGAATACGCCATGGAAGCCGCGATCCAATCCAGCTAATAACGTCGAACGATGCGGTCTTCAATGTTCGCGGTGTTTCTCGTTCGCGCACCTTCTTCTTACCTCAGTCTCTCCCAGACTCCTATTTTTCGGTCACTCCGTTCCAATACCCTTACGACCTTGTCTATCATGAAACTTCATAATTTCCTGCATAGACCTTTAAAAATTAGCTGTTCACTGCTTTGCGTATAATTACATCTAAAATTTCTTTATTTATAGAAATTTAATTAGAAAAACATGTCTCATGAAGAACCATGGTCAAATATTTGTACCATGTGGTACTAGATTAGCAAATGTAAAATATTTTGTAGTATGAGGTGCAATGCTTGAACATTTTTAGACCATGTGTTATCAAACTGAAAAATATTGATACCATATGGCACTAGGCTGTAAACTATATACCTATCACGTGGTACCATCATCTACCCTATTATAAAATTTCTGTACCATGCTCAATATAACTGCAAAATTTGAGTAGCATGTGTTTCTAGGTAGTAAATTATTGGGACCACATGGTACCAAACTGAAAAATGTTGGTACCACGTGAATCTTGTTACCATCTACGATCTCTTTAATACAGCACAGAAAAAAAACAAGGTGAAAATTCTACCTCAGTTTTTTTATCATTTAACTGCAACAAAAATGATGTTCAAGCAGTTAAAATTGGGATTTTTCGGAGTCTGTTTCCGGTAAAAAGTACCAGATTTCATTATCCTCTAGAAAAGTTTATAAATACATGAACTATCCTCATATAGTTATAGTTTGCATAATTTGCTGATGCTTATCACATTATCCAGTCCTGCAATTCCCTTGATTCTTCATTAATCCTCTCCACTTGTGTTATTCTTTCATTCCTAGATCTTAGTAAACTTCCTTCTGCTATTAAGCTCATTTTAGATCATATTCTCCGGAATACTAGCATCACATGATTGCTCTAGAATCTCATGGCCTCAGGAACTTCATAAGAATCTCATGATAGCAGAAAATATGTGGAAATGAGGAAGTATGTTCTATAATTCATTACGATGTGATGAACCGTATCATTTTGATGTAAATAATCATCTAATGGCAATATAAACGTTAGAAATGCAACGATGTAGGGGAAGTTTACTTGGATTTTTATTTATTTATATGAAGTTGGAAAGACATTGCTTTATGAATTGATTGATCCTCGGCCTAATCACTCATCTACTGAACATTTCATTAATTGATTCATAAAAAGATTTCTTCCATTAGTGGCGGTATATGAAAAGCATCCATTCCACTTTCAGAAGATGGATGATGCAGTCACGTAGGAAATGATCGTTGTGTTGTCTTTTCTCAGTTATATTTGCTCATAACATTATGAATGTTATATCGTTATAGAATCGTAAGATTGTGGTATAAAATAATAATTTTTACGGAAATAATGTATAGTTTACTGGTTTAGTTAATATGGTAGGATAAAAAAATCACACTCTGATGATTCCCTTCAATCTTTCCAGACTTGTCTTCACCTAATTTTCCCAACTTCAACCTCCTAACGAAAAAATTTTCCGACTTTACGCAAGTGGTAAGTTAATCTCGAAAAGCGTGTAAATGAGCATGGCAGAAACGACAGATAAATTATTGTACACAAGTCGCGAAGTAGAATCCGGGGGTCCCCGCCTCCTGCCGTGCGAGCGGACACCCTCTAAGGATTTTATGGCGCGGAATGGGATTTGGGTACACTTAGCGGCCATAAAGTGGCAGAGGTGCAAAGAACCATCGAGCCACCCCCTCCCGGTTGACTGCTCGACCAAGTCGGCACCTTTCATCCCGAGGAACCCACGAGGAAATTCTGCTTTATAATCCCTCCGTCGCATCACCACCACTGGAATACAACTTGTCTTTCACCGGCAGTCGCTTTCCTCTTTTATTTTCTTCCG
>JAWWLR010000004.1:40272162-40294064 GCA_035041075.1 Acraspis erinacei | reverse complement strand
TAACTTTCGTACTTGGAAATAAATTTTCTGAGATGTTATTTCCTTTAGGAAGGTATATCCTCGGATAACTCGCTTCGGGCAGACTTGTCCTGGGAAGTCTATTCCGTTGTCAATTGTCCCAACCTCGGTTCTCTATGACTTGATGAATCGCCAAATCGTTCAGAACGAATCGTAAATTTTGGAGCTGACCAAATGGCATTCGGGACTTGACATTCGTTGCGGTGAGTGCAATGGTATGAAGAAAGAAAGTAAACGAAACCCTCTCGCACCCATGGATGTGGTGGCCGGAGGTTTTACATTGCGCATGGATTTATCGTAGGAAAGAACGTGTTCGCCGGTGTAGAAGCAGCGTCATGAAGGGGACCGTGATCTGACTACATCTCTTATGCGCGCTATATATCAACGGTGCCGGCAGGCAGGCCAGGAAGGCGGTTCTGGCCAAGCCGTTCACGTTCCACCTCCGTATACACTGTACGTACAACAACGACGACAACAACAGCAACTACAGCGAGGACGTCTTTCTTGAACGCCACCTCGCCGCCAAGAGGGTTCTTCAGGCCCAAGAAGAGATTTTCGTATTATTTCGGGGAATTCCACCGACGATCGGTACATGATATCACGTCCAGCGGGTCGGTACTCCTTTATCTTACGCTTCTTCTTTTCTAAAAACGGAGCACTCGCTCAAAATTACCGTTCTTGAGGTCACTCTGTAAGATGACACCAGGATTTGGAAGATATGTATTCTCAAGAGTCAAGATTGTTGAGAATCATATATTTCTCTTTCCTCAATTCTCCTTATGCTAGGGCTATGGAAATTCCTCTGGGAACAAGATAAGATTTGGTAAAAAATTTCTCATATATCTTCATCAAAATCTCTTTCTTTTAGAGTGTATTAAAGTTTATGGTTTAAAAAGGTTTGCATTGTTGCCGTATGTTAAAACACTTGCTTAAGTGATTGTAAATAAATAGCCAATAGCAGAAGCTTCTCTTAGTATAGGCGGATGCAAGGGGACCTTCTGCCCACTGTTGCCGACCTTTTGGTATAGCTCCCGTCGTAAACCCAAGCTTAATTACCAATTAGATGCTATGTCGTGGCACGCTTTTGCCCGGTAAATCGGTTAGTATCATGGAACACGCCGACTTCGTTACCTAGAAGCTGTCGACTCCTTTTATGCAAATGACTTGCATCTCATCTTAAACTGCTTCAACTCAGCCACAAATCGATCATTCTAAGGCTAAGCAAGTAAGTACAGATAAATAAAGAATATTCCAAACTTTTGTGTTGTCTTTGGTAACAAATAATGATGCCTCTGGTTGGCATTTATTGATTGTGAAATAAATTATTCGCAAAGTACCCATTTCACAGCTGATCGTAACGGCAATTAGTATATGGCTTCTAAGGCGTCAACACAGATGCTTTATGACAACGAGTAATTATAGCAGTGCTTGCGATCGTTGATCATGCGGTCCTCAGTTGCGAGCTAAAATTTCAAGGTGCATTGTTTAATTTATTATTGTGGGGTCGACGTTATTTTTCTGTTGGCATTCTCCGAGGCCCACTGGACGATATGCTCTTGTATATGTATCCGCCTCTCGTTGTGGCTTCAATTATAATTTCACGTCATGATTAACCACAGAGTCAAGTCGTTGGAATGATTATAAATCAGAAATTACAGTTGTTGCCGATTAGTTGCATTGTACATCTATCAAAACATTTCCTGGCGACATTCCAGTCGCTTTGTACTAAATTGGCATACAATTTTCTACAAAGAACCTGTTTCTGGGCAAATTCTTGAGGGAAAGCGGGCAAGGAAAGGTACGAGAGAAGAGATTTGCACAATTCTCGAGTGGTCGAGGGATTTGAATATCTTCTGACCGTAAAGAATCCTAAGCGTCCAAATAAACGACCCAAGAACCACCTCTCTTGAAGATTCAAGAGACTGGCTTTTGGAGCCGATGTTTGGGCGCCGTAACACAGAATCCCCAAGCCAGTATTAATTTATGCGATGCAACAATGTTGGAACGTAGGAGCCGGGACCGAGAGACACGCTGAGTGTACCGTCGACGAAAGTGCCTTGTAAGCCCGTGTTGGAGGTCAACGATAATTCAGGCAGGCATACCGAGCTCGCTATAAGGCCTATAAGGGAGCCGCGGCCGAAAGGAGTTCGCTGAAAATTATACCCGTTCGATTCGAGGGCGTTTCTTCTCTTCCTCCAGCCATCCATCTCCCTGCATTCTTACTTTCTTCCCTCATTGTTTTGCTCTCTCTGCGTCCGCGACTTCGAAGATTGAATCGAATTTCGTTCACAGACCGCGGGCTGATCCTCTGGTCAAATCAAAGTGTTGATGTGAAACAGTATCCCAGAGGATGAGTTATTATTTTTAAGGATGGCCACTTGAATCTCTTTCTTTTTTTCAGATTGCATTGGGTAGACTGGGGCAGCGGCAAACATAGAGGAAACGGCGTCTTTGCAAAAATCTTTATTCCTTAACCAGTTTAATTTTTCATAACAGTAAATAAATCCATTTTATTGGAAAAATTAAAATAATAATAATAATAATAATAATAAACTTCCACTGCTTGATTGGTTCATTTTGTCGATATTAAAGCTCCTTTAGTCTAAATTGCAACCAGAGGATATAACACAAAAATTGTACATGACTGTTACAATGGTTTTAAGTTATAGCTGAAATAATGCATGCACAACGATCCCGCGGGTGATAATTTACAGCCTCGTTTATGAGTAATAAATGGCAAGCATGTTTCTTTATTGACTGAAACTAAAGAAGCATGCTTTAATTTTTGAATCAAACACATTGCAGGAATTCGTAATTTCGTCAGGCCCTACTTTGAAGCAATTGCATTCTTTAAATTAATTTATCATAATCCTTTAGTGTTTAGTTTGAAAATGTTCGTCCTCAAGTTTCATAGTTTTACTTTCCAACGTTTTCAAATTTAAAAACACTGTTTTAATGCTTAGATAGTTTTTTCTGCGAAAGGCTACAAGAATAAACAAATTTGTTTGTATTATTTAGGTTCAAAAATGGCGAAAATCCCCATTTATAAAAGATATTTGGCTAGCGTGAAGAACCATTGCGTTGATTCATCGGCTCTAAATTAATTAAAAATAACAAGGTACTTATTTCTTAGATCTTTAGATAGATATTGATATATATATCTTAGATATTGATATTTATAAGAAATTGCCTATCAATAATAAATCGTTAGTAAAATATTATTAAATTTTAATCGAGTATGAAATAAAGAAATGATTGCTAATCAATGTCCTTCTTTGTTGCAGGTAAACTTTTTGGATTTTTGGTTCGCAACTTGTATTTGGTGAAGGTCGATAAAGTAAGTTTTTTTTCAAAAATTTTCAAACAAATTTCACCTTGCTGTACTTCGCTCTCATAAGGGACTCCCCGTGAATTTTGGGGATCCGGGAAGGGGTGGGGGAAGGGGGACATGGCGGGCTGGAAAGGTGACATACGTACGCGCGAAGTCGCGTACCCAAAGACTTAACTCAATTTGTCAAGGAGGATACTCGGTTTTGTTGCACGAACCGGATTCCGTTACGATGTACACTCAACGAAGCAAAACACAACTTGGGCACTCGCCATGCCAAGCTGCACGATTACTGAACTTTCTCCCTCTTTTTCTTCAAGTCTCTATATACATATAAATGCGTATGGGCGCAGATGCAGAAACCCACCTGTTGCTGCAAATCTCTTCCTTTCTGGACAAGATTCACTGTCTCAGAAATCCCAAATAAAACCTACTCTATGAAATTGAAATGATGATGAATAGTAAGATAAAAAAAATAGTAAAAAAACAAAAGGAGGATAAATGTACGGAAGGGGTAGAAAAAAGTGAGGAAGCAAGGAGGGAAAGAAGGTGGAAGATAAAAGAGTCGATGCATCCTTCTCAGACGATTAAGCAACTTGGGATCTGCAGGCAAAGAGCACCACCTGGCGTTGAGCGCGGAAACGATTACATAAATTAGTTACTCGACAAAGAAGTGCAGCAATGGGATGACTGGATAGGATCCATACAGGGTAATCCCTGCTGAATTCCTTCTAATTATGCACGCTTTATCTCCATTGCTACCAGTTGGAGAGGAAGGAGGTGAGAAAGAGGCAGGACAAGATAGAAATGCAATGGGAAGATGATGAAAGGGAGAAAACGAAGGGAGGCAACTTTCGAGAGGCCGCTGTTTAAGAACGAGTGTATTTAAAAAAGTGAATCTTGAAAAAAGATCATCTGTAAAAACGAGCATCTTTTAAAAAGGCTATCTCGAAAAAAGAGGTATGAAGACTCTCTTCGTTCCTCCAAACATTGACCACTACAGGCAACAGCAACAGTCATACATGGCCGTTTTACTTACAAATTCAATAAGCATATATCATATTTAATGTACGCCCTGACTCGTGAATGTTTCGAGCGAGACGACCGCCCTGGACTATCTGCCTCCCGACGGCAACCCGGACCCTTCCAAAGTATTCCCTCCCCAGGTCCTGTTTTTTCTTTATTCCAGTACCTCTTTCCGGAAGCCTCTTACCCTCCTTTGCACGAAATTGAGAGTTTCGTGTAACTTACGCGGACCACACAAACTCTCAGGGCTCTAAACGTCAACAGAAAACCGTAAAGTGTATCACGAGGACTCTCTACGATGAAAGAAACGAGATAATCGAAGTGAAGGGAATCCGTAATTAGTTATGGTAAGAGACTTTCAGAAAAAAGACTTGAAAGCTTGGGAAAAAGTTAAATTCTTTATTAAAGAGACTTTTTATTTAACTTTTAATTTCACGATGTATTATAAAGCGGAAAATGTTTCGACGTGTATAAGATAAAGGATGCACATCCTGAGTTTTCGAATGAAATAGGTGGTGCCGGAAAACCCTTTAATCTTACGATTGAATGGTGAGTTAATAGACCTCAAACGTTATAGAGATGAGTGGTCCATTATCTACTAATGTATTCTTTTGATAAAATAGTATTGTATTATATCTATGTAGAGTATTAACCTCAGAAAATTCTAACTTCTACTGAAGAAAATTTAAAGACACTCATCAGGGAAAAACTGGAAATCAGGGAAAAGTCACGGATTTTGAAAAAAATTCTAAATGTGAGAGCATTTCTGTAAGAGGCTCTTTAAATAACAGTCAAAGATAATAAATTTAAGATTTTTTATTGGAAATTAATTTATTTCGTTCGTAATGGTATATTAAAAATGTTACATTTTTACAAATTCGTCGTTTTGGGTTAAAAATGTATCTTTTATTGATAGAAATTTCATCTGTTTTGAATAAAAACATACAACTGTTTGGTTGAAATTAATCTTTTTTGGTTGAGGATTCAACTATTTTCTTGAAAATCTGCCTTTTTTGGTTGAAAATTGAACTACTTGGTTGAAGTTTAAACCACTTTCTTAAAAAAACATTTTCTCGTTGAAGATTTATTGGTTTGATCGAAAATTCATCTCTTCTATTAAGAGCTCAACTATTTTGTTTAAAACATGTTTTTCATTGAATATGCAACTACTTGAGTAATTAGTGAACTTCTTTGTTAAAATATTTGTTGGTTGAAGTTTCATGTCTTAGGTTGAAATTTTAACTATTTAGTTGAAAATAATTGTCTTTTTTAGTAGAAAACTAATCTTCTGGGCTTGAAACTTCTTTTTTTTTTGTTTTTCAAAATGCAACTGTTTAGTTGAAAAATTACCTTTTTTGTTGAAAAGTCATATTTTTTTTATTGAAAATTGAACTTTTTTACAAAAGATTCGTTTTTTGGCTTGAAAGTTCAATATTTGGATGAACTTTTTTCCTCTCTCGACTAAAAAATTAACTATTTAAATAAAAATTAATTTTTAAGTTTCAACATTCATCATCTTAGTTAAAAATTCATCTCTTTGGTTGGAAATTTGACTATTCTGCTTGAATTCGTTTCTGTTTATTGATAACGATTTTTTAAATTTAAAATTTAAGTTTCATATTTTTGGTTAAAATTTTATCTTTTTTAGTTTCAAATCAACCGGTTGATTCAAAATGCAACTATTTCGTTGAAAATTCAACTTTCTTCTTAGAAATTTGACTTTTTTTTTATTTGTTTTTGTATCGAGATATCAACGATTATATTTGTTTGTTAAAAATTCAGCTTTTCGGTTGCAAATGTACCTTTTTATTTTGAAAATTGAACAATTTCGTAAAAGATTCAACTATTATGTTGAAAAATTAATTATTTTGTTTTGAAATTTTCCCTATTTTTTAAAAATTAAGCTCTTGTTAGTTAAAAATTCAACTGTTTTGTTGAATATTCGTCATTTTGGATTGAAGATTCATCTTTTATAACAGAGAATCCTTTTTTTTAATAAATAAATTAAAATTTTTAACTTTTAATTGATTGGATTATAGTAGCACCTCAGATTTTAAGAGCATGAACTTTTGCCGGAAAGTTTTTGTATCGGCAGAAACAATATGTGCAAATCGATTGTTCTCATTGTTGAAACCGCGAGGATCACTGTTATAAATCAACTTGGCTGGTCGCCGCGAATAATGAAATTACGTTATTATCGCATTACATTCGCGATTATTATTATTGGTTCCTTCGAGTACCAATACGATATTATGAAATATAGTTAATACTTATTGTATATTATTATGTGCCTTAATATCTAACTGGCACAATCTAATTCTCACGATGCACGAGGTGCTCTTTAAGATGAGGTGTGATCGCTTCTTTTCGCCCTCGCTGGCATTATCATTTTCATTTTCATAGAAATATCTTCAATTTCTCTATTTTATTCTTCTAAATTAAATCATCCAACCGCCACTTATTATTATCGGGAATAAAATAAATTAGTGTTTACTATTAAATCCTCTCTATAAGTTCCTAAAACACACAGAGAATGTGAAGAAATTTCCTCTCGCAACATTTTTTCCAATTAATTGTTTAACTTTCAATCTCGCTTTGAATAAGAAAAGAAACTGATCAGTTTTTTGCGAAAAGGATTTCCTTTTAAGGAAACTGAAGATAATAATAATAATATTAATAATAATTTTTAAATTAAATTTTTCTGAAAAAAGATTTTCTCACTTCGCTCCACTGGTAATCGAACCACAGAACTTCCGATTACCAGTCGAGTGCATTTTTAATTATGTTTTAAGAGATATCAAAAGAAAAATCCTTTTTCAGAAATATTCTTATCATAAAATATACGTATCATGAATGTAACACCTGGCTTGAGATAGTGTATATTTCTGTAAAATGTTTTTTCTTTAGATCTCTCTAATAGCTTAATTGGAAAAACACCTGGCCGGCAATCAGAAGTTTTATTTTTTACATCTAATCAGAAATGATGTTAAGTATTTTCTGTTATTTAAAGAGTAACCTTGATTGATAGTTTTGATTTCTATTTTCACATATTGTGGAATGACATCTACACTCATCGATAGTAACGACCTCTGTACCTCTGGCAATTTTTCTATGCACCTTTATCGAGGTTCTGGTGACTCGGAACACACCTTAAGCTGTAGGTCCCCCCATCGTGCAGTCAACTGCAACTCAGTCCGTCAATGATGGGGTACAAACCAGGCTTTGCCCAATATTTCGGGGGCACACTGCTTTCATCATTACATTTGATTGCATTATAAAAATGCGTCCGTGACTGATGATATATACCAGGACAGCGCCGTGTAAAACTATTCCAAAAATATAAAAATGCAACTCTAAACAAAAAATGCCTTCGACATTTTGGTCAGTAACCATCTGAAGCATGTAACAAAATTATAAATAATAATATATTTACATGTTATTTAATTTGTTCGTGGCGTTTGGGCTAAAAATGTTATCACTTATTATCAGGTAAAAATAAGAAAATACTCCTTTAACAAAAACAAGTCGATTTTGAAGATGCATTAAACCAAGAAATAATGGTCTCCCATTCTAAAAAAAGTATTATAATATAATATTTGAATTTTTTTATCTATAGTCTATCTATAGTCTATAGTCTAGACCTTAGAGTATAAATTGCACCTAACCTTTGCACCCTCGCTCACGGTTTTTTTCGCCAAAGCTGTAATTGAATTAGGACCTGAAGTGGTCCTGACCGATGTAAGATCGAGATAATGTCAGCCACCTATAACGCTACATAGCTCAATTAATTGATATCGATTCAGCAGAATCTCTCGTACCTGTATGAGAAGAGGGGAGCTAATTGTTACAGATTCTTTGAGACTTGAGAGGTATTTCTTTATATTGTACTCCACTCGAATAGAAGAATAGCTCTGGGGTAAAATTTGACCTCTTATGATCGTAATAGTTCCGAGTGGATCGACCAGCGGATCAAATCGCCCTTTCACCTGCTCTTTACTTAAGCAGATACACAGGCGAAAACAGACTGTCGATCGATTCATCCTGCCTTTCGGCTTGTGACCACTCGGCCAGCGATTAGTCGGTCGATAAGGCGCAAAAACCAATAATCGTACCGGCTACTCTGTCGGCAGGCCGATCTCCAGAGAGCCGTGACTACGCCGTAAAAACTTGAATTATTTGACATCGATCGAATCGCAATCCGTTGAAATCAAGGAAGCAAAGAGCGAAGTGCACGTGCCATGCGTGTGCCTTCTCACGAATCCGCTTATCCACCGGATGATACGTTTCTTGCTTTTGACACTTGACTTTTGAAGGTTGATGGACGTCTCTTCAAAAATCTTATCAGGATCAAGAAATCGATATCAACTTCAAGTCTCACCTTTAGCCGACGATTTAAATGTTATTTCAATCACCTATTTTGAATAAGATTGTTAGGTGATGAATATTAACAATGTTCTCAATTTTACTGAAATTCAGTTCACTGAATTGCCATTTGGCATATAATAATTATTGGGTGGACGCAGGTCAGGGAAATTAGAGAACAGTTAGGGACTTTTGTTGGCCAGAGGAAGTCAGGGTAAATTCAGGGATTTTGAAAAAAATGAATAAGGTAAGGAAACTTCTGTAACCACTTTACGTGCGGGTATTTACTTTACATGGTGTTTTGATGAATTCTCCAGGATTTCAGGAAAGATCATTAAATTTCATAGTGTCTCGCGTCATCTTAAAATGTTTTAATCCATTCCAAAGCATTTATTTACAAGAAGTTCGGGATTTCGTAGGCCAAAGATTTGAAAATATTTATTGCACTTCATTTAAACTCATTTGGAATTCATTCTTAATTTGTATTAATTTATTCTGTATCCATTTAAAATCTATTCAATTCTATTTGGTTGTTTTACTTTAATTCTACTGAATTAACTTAATTTTACTGAATTAAATGGGATTTTAGAAGTTTTTGCTCAGTTTTTCTTCAATTCTGCAATTCACCCTTGAATTCTTAAGAATTTCATTACATTTTTTTTAATTCCATTGCATTTTTGTAAACTCATTTTAAGAAAGACGACCATTCTACCACAAACGGTTAATTTTCAATCTAAAATTACGAATTTTTAAGGAAGCAGTTAAATTTTCGACAAAAAAAGATAAATTTGACAAAATAGTTGAATTTTAAACAAAACTATTACGCTTTAAACAAGACAGATGAATTTTTAACTAAAAAAATAAATTAATTAATTTTTTAACTAAATAATCGAATTTTTAACCAAACGAGATAGATTTCATACCAAATATATAAAAGTCGACTTTTAAACCAAAAAATTAACTTTTACCCAAAAATAGTCGGCTCTTCTTATTGGTTTCTATTAATTCAGTTTGAATTGAAGCGAAATAACGAGAAAAAGAGCATGTTTCTTGAAATCGGGGAAAAAGAGGAATTCCTTTAAAAAAGGGAATTAGGATAATAAGGTAAAGAATGTAAAGTCTCAAACAGGAAATTCATTTTTAAACTTATTAAATTATTCTTGAAATGTACCATTGCTGCAACATATTTGAAAAATTCTCATACATTGTTAAAATTCATCATCCGGAAGCGTGCTGACGCTATCAATCGTAGTTATTGGCGTGACCCGCTCTAACCCTGAAATTGATAAAGTAGTTTATAGACGGCTCCTTATGACCTTACACAGCTATAAGTAATGCTACAATATATAAATAACCACCATAAAAAATAACAAAAAAATTCTTACACCATTTAAAGCATTCCAATTATATCCAGGAAACTAATTTCATACTTTAAGAAGTATATCGAACCTCTTGCAGAATATAGTTTTCATTATATTAGAAGATTGATAGAAACCGGAGGAAACACGGTGTGTTCGATTTCTTTGTCGAAGAATCGAGGTCGTTCTTACATCGACGTGCCTTCGCGTGCAGTTTCAAGGATACTAGCACCCTGGAATCCAGAACCAAACAGAACTAGCAGAGGGAATTTTCGCCTCTCATGCTGAAAACGAAAAACTGAAGGTAAAGAAGAAGGTGCTCGAGCAAAGCCTACGAATCGATTTTCCGAATAGCTTGGGTTCAATCTTGAAAAGATAGGGCTTGAATTGGAGGATGATGGTGTCGCTTTGATCGATAGGGTGATGAGTCCAATGCAGGCTTTGATGACTCAAATAGGTATTATCTGTATCCCGGAATTCTCTTCTTGGAAGTGATAAATCCGAATAGGATGGATGAGCGACACTGCTTTCAATAAGGCAAGACCACGGAATTGAAAACCGCAAGTCATGTTGGTTCATTACGCTGCCCCACGTGAGAGTAAGATGAGACTTCGAAACCAACCTAAGCCGCTGATGGGTCCCGCCTCGAACAGCTCGTCCTGGCCCCATATCATTGCGGCTTCGTGGATTGAACAATCCAAGGAAATAAGATTTTATACGATTTATAATAAATCAGAACATGCGTTCTAAACTATGACCCAAGATAGATTTATATGTAAACATCTTTTATAAACCAGGAGGGCGGAAGGTCAGGGAAGACCTTATAATTCTCCTGAACAAAAGAATGAATAAGTGATCATCCAAAAATAAAATTTTTCTATCATTGTGAGTTGAATCACAATCCTATGGGTTGCGTGGATCCGCATGAAGGGAAGGTGAGAGTTTGGCCTTAGGGTGGATGGTAGCTCTCGTCTGAAAATTACAATTTGCTGAGGCCACCGTGTACGTCGAAGGTACGACTTACGATCACTAAATTCCAATTAACCGTTCTGGCTAGACTTAGCCAGAGAAGGACAGGCGAGGTGAACCGCAGATTTTAACTCATCTTAGATAAACGGCAAGGTAGCCCACCGCCTCATAGCACATTGACTCGCTTTTGCTGCTTCTGCTTCTTCTTCCTCTTCTTTTTCTCCTCGCCTTTAATCATACGCTTCTTTCGTATCGCCGTATATCCTTTATGAAGAAGAGTGCACGGTTAATTTCGACGAACGTTAACTCCTTCCGACGTCTCTTGAACTTTTGTGGAGTTAAAATGAATGATAGATAAGCTTTCAAAGGTGGGAATCCAACAAAATTATTATTTAAAAAAAATCGTATCCAATGCCCTCGAAAATCATTCGATATCATAATGAAACTTAAACTAATAATAATTTAAGAAAATAATTTTTTTCCATACTGAGAAAAGGGCCTGTTAGGATATCTGGAGGTTTTCATTGTTTGCATTTTTGGTTTTCACGATAGCTGTACTTAACCAAATGCCAGATAATGAACGTGAACTTTTCTTCACATGAATAATTTTCGAGTAAAACTATGGAGAAAGATGTGATAACACTGATGGCCATAAGTCTCCCGCTTCGATTTTGTAGCCTCCTCATTACCAAACGTCGACGTACATTCCTTGTACATGCATAAAGCTGGTAGAGAACGCTGAAACCGATGTCGATTCTCGAATCACGCATTCACACATGCGTATATACTTAACATTAAAATCCGCGAGGGTAACGAATACGCGTCTTTTCGATAGCAATCTACATTCTTAATTCCGAAAACCGCTGAGGATCGTAAAGTAAAACCTTCCGAACAAAATAAAACAAAGACAAATAAATGAATGATAAATACAGTTATGATAAATAAATGACAAAATGAACAAGAATGTAAAAAAGCCAAAAGCCTTACGCCCACCTATATCGATATTTTCTTTTTTCTCTTCCTTTTATCTACACGTATCCGCCTAACTATGTACGAATGTACGGGCCTTTTCGGTCGTACGAAAAACACAAAAAAATCAGTTTGCACTGGGAACATAGGTTGTATGAACTTGAGGCCGAGTGAAAGGTTCTGCGATATATCTCGTTGGGAGATGTTTGCATTAGCTCATGTTGTAGTTATAGTAGGATTGGCATAACCACCTACCAATTTCGCATCGCGCTTGTCAATATAATAATGTACGGCTTTGTTGATAATTTAATGACTTTATCGCCGATCGTTTAAACCTGTTTCCACGGTTTTAGCGGCAGCCACCTTATGGCAAAAATACTTCTTTTGCCCCTCGTGAGACTTTTTTTTACGCGAACCGCTACTTAAATTTTTCCCTCTTCTGGGATCATAGGGTTTCAGACAGTCGCGGAAACGTTCACATTTAAGTTAGGTACTCTAACTGGTAGAGCACGTACGACTTACACAGAGGGCGAACACGTGTACGGGAACTCAAGGACGGAAATGATCGTTCCTGCATCTTACTCTCCTGAGATGATTTCGCGATAGGCAAAAAGCAAGTAAAAAGTTAAGTCGAGAAAGAGATAAGCAAGATGAAGAACCAGGAGTATGGAGAGGGACAAACTGACATGAGATTCTTTATTAGTATGTGGAATAGCCCTTTAAAAAGTTGTGCTTTATACGAAGAAAAAAGGATATAAATTGTTACTATTACACTCCTCGCGAGAATTTTAAGTACCTGAAACAAAGAGTTTTTTCTCTGCACGAAATTCTGTTCAGTTTCTGAAATTTTTATCAGGTTTTCATACTTTTCTCTCTAAATTTGAATTCAATTGACAAGAAGATGACAATAACAGCTTCAACTTGGATTTAAATCTGTTGATTTTTAAATTTGTAATTTGTAAAATGATTTGTAAGGATTAGAAATGAACTAGAAAAATGTGTCTGCTTATAACCAGGTGTATCCAGTGAAATTGCATTCTGGCCCTTAACTTAAAGGGATACACGACCGTATATGAGTACACGTGTAATTGTGTAAGTTCGTTGCATATACAAATGTACTAGACGTTGGCATCGCATAGACGTAAGAGACTTCACTCTTGAAAAACTGGGGCTGACATGTTAACTGCCAACAAGAAGTCGACTTTATTGGCCGTAAACGCGGCAATATCTAAGCCGGTCTTATCCTAGTCGGGTGATGCACCTCACTAGAAGCTCTGCTACTCTTTCCTTCTTCCTCTCACTTCTTCATTTTACCATCATCCGTTCTTATTCATGATGCGACTGGATCTCTAATAAAAATCATCATTATTACTTACTGTGCTAAGAAATAGGGCAATAATACCATAATTTAATTGTTCTTCCGTAATGTCAAATTCCAGAATAATTTTGTCAGTAATTTTATTAGTATTTAGCTGTGGGTATTAGCTACTAACTTACGAGGTACTTGACTTTTCAATAGAATACATTTTTCACTATTATCCCTAATACGTTTGCCGCTATTGGATTTTTGTATTCATGCTTGCAAATTAATGATAGAATTAGGCCATTTCTCTTTCTGGGTAAGCGTGACTCACTCGATGAGAAGGCGCGTAATGTGGATGTGGGGCTGTAGATTTTTAGATTGTTCTAGAATTCCCGCATTATTTATTTAATATAAATAAAACGTTCGTTCCGCAATACTGACCCGACCCAGGTTGCTGGTCAATTTCTCTAGCGATCACCCCATTTGAAGAGCCTGACCAAGTCATCATGTGAAGCTCCCCACTCGGGCCCATTAGTATCAAAGGTCTTTTTGTTCGGGCATAGTTTAAATTTACTATAATCGAGCTGGTATTGAAAGAGTTAAGACACAAAGTTTAACAGAAGATGGGCGTATCCGGGTATTTCAAGCCTTCAGTAGACTAAAATATTAGACAGTAATTTATATCATATTTAACCTCTCTCATCGCAAAGTTCAAAACGTGTATGTACGGCATTAAGTCACTGGGAATATACTTGCACTAAAGAAATTAAATTTAAAAAGTTCGTAACAATTAGAGTTAAATCTTTATTTGTTTCGCGTGACCCATTACTTGACTAATAATTTATAAAAATTTGATACATTGAAGGATTCAATTCTATAGGTCAACTAGAATTTATCTCCCGAGAACAATTAACTGTTCAAAGGATTGTTTCGAATAACGCTATCCACTTGAAGGCATCGTTATAGTATAAACTATAGGAAGCGCCTTTTGCTCATAAACTCTCGCGTGAATGGGCTATAAGGTCGCACGATCGTGAGCGTTGAACGAAAGGCACTCCCGTCTAGCACCTGTCGTCAAAAGGATAGAATCCTCTTTTCCCTTCCCTTTCCGTTCCTCCTCTCGTTCTTTGGGACATGATTCGTTCACATTCGTCTGAAACTGCCTCAAGTGGACAGGATCGCTGTAAAGGCGCGAGGGGCCTTATCTCTTTTGCCTGTTCCTTGTTGGGACATGACGGATCGATGCATTAGCGAGCTGATTAGGCCCTCCCCTGGGTTTGTTCAAATTTTCTTTTTATCATTCTTTTTCTTTCTTTAATTCTATTTTCCTTTTCTTGTTCCCACTTCCAATCTTATTCTCATATAAACACTATATTGGCTAGTCTTCTTGAGAATTCTGTTGCAAATTTGCCTAACATTCATATTGGTACAATTAGGTAGTATGGTTTTCCTTTTGATTAAAAAAGTTGCAGAAAAAAATTTGATGTTAATTAAGTATTCTAAAATTGTTGTTTTGCAACTTGGATAAGGTAGATAAGAGAAATTTTAAAACTAAAGAAACACAATGAATCACTGATCAATAATGAACCATCCGAAATTATTTGAAACTAATTTACAAGATATAACAAGATGAACCGAGGAGCAGAAATGCAAATATAAATGAAAAACGAAACCACAGCAAACATTTCATCATTCGGCCGATATGAATGCAACTGCCTCACATGTAGGTATCTACGTTATTCGATGCTCTGGTCGAGCGATTTGAAGGCGCCCCGGATTTTGGTACCCGACCCATGATGTTTTTGGAGATGCAACATGATACCACGTAGCGGAATTTTATTGATGATGAAATGCGCAATCGGTGTGATCTACCATCCAGCGAGGAAGGACCTTCAATTATTTATAAATAATAATTAACCCTACCCAGGGAATTTTTGTATGATAAGGTCCAGCAACCCAATCGAACCAAACTTTTTTTTTACGCATATGATTTTCTCATCGATTTTAACGTCAGTCTACTTGCATATTATTCAATACCACAGTCTCAGATAAATCACAAACATTCTCTTATACGAAAGAACCATCTTGTATAAAAAGCATCATCATAAAAATTGGCGGTATTGAGTCTTTGCTTCCTTGTCGAATTCCGTTTGGGTCAATGCAACTTACCATGGAGGAGTTGCGGAGAAGAAGAAAGGATAAAAAAGGAATGAATCAACCAGCCCCTCCTAAGGTAACGAGGGCTCGGGAATTCGGCTCCGCACCCACCTGATGGTACTCTACGTAGATGGAGGGCCTCCTTTCCTCTCTTTTAAGACGCGTTGTTTGCCGTTTCTGGCCGTATGTCCTCCTCGAGATTCCAAGCACACGGCATCGGCAATCAGAATCGGCGAAATCGGCAACAGGGAGAGAGACCGTGTGTTGTGCCAAGTTCTGAATTAAAACGCGTAGATGAATGGATGATAGTGCAAAGTGGGTGCTTTCTCTTTTTTTCCTTTCCGGCTTTCAGATCCTATCTTTACACTGTTGATTCTTTTACTACCTACCCTGTCTTTGGTAGCTTACTTTGCCTTAAAAAAGAGGTATATAGTCAAATCGGGTCCCATATCTGGTCAGAGGGCAGTTTAGACTCAAGAAGATAGAGGATGTTTGAGGATGTGTGCGTTTTTGTCCTTAGAGTCCGGTACACACCCTGATACAAATTGAGTCGCCCACTGGCTGGACCCCATACATAAGGAGTAACTAATTATCCAGATAGCCGCGTCCGGGCCCCTGATACTGAAGCGACCGATTCCATGCACTTTTACACATTTTATTTCTTTCCTTTTTTGCTAATTTCAACATGATAATCTTATTTCAGAAATTTTTGGATAAGTAGATTGGTGTAAAATTGATATTGCAAAGAGTGGACACTAGTGATCAATAAATTATTTGTTCAAATGATTTTATTTAGTTTTGTTCAATGGGCATACCATAAACCTTGATTAATAAAAAGTGGCAACCAAGTATCATCCATGTCCATCAGAAAGTTTCCCATTCAAGTTAAAAGTTAAAGACATAACTTATGATTCGTATATCTAATCTAGCCGCGTGTCAGATTTTTACTTGAATATGATAGCTTATGCTCAGTTGACTTGATCCTGAGAACTTCTCGTATCAATAATATTGCTAGGATAGTTGCATTAGACTCTCGGGCTATTTAATTGGGCCATTGCTCAAGAAGATATCAACTGAGGGAACGTGCAGGTGTCAAGTCGTCTCTTTAGGAGGATATCAGAAAAACGTTTATTTCGATAATTTTTTGCAAAATGAGGCTCCTCCTTTCTTATATATAGAAACCGCCGATAGCGATTTCACCGTGATAGCTTTAATAATATCCCGCGGGCGCATAGGCATGGTAGGTATATGAGTATATAACCAGTGTTGCGGTTTCTCATTAGCACCGCTGTTTTTTTAAAGGACGAATTACGAATAGTTTTTATTGCTTTTGAAATTGCTAATCAACGGCCTCAGGCTTCTAGACTCTTTAGTCCTTCGGCCTTCTTCGTACCTTATTCTAACTCGAATATAGGAAATCTAGCAAATATTAGTTTTTGATCATTTTTTTAACTGATTAATCAAGAAGAGTCAGAATGTGTCAGATTCTTTATCTCAGGTATTCAAAAAGAATAATTTAGGTTTTTGAACATTAAACTTATTCATCAATGAAGATGAGTAACCCCAAGGAATGTATTTACATCAAGGTGATAAGACCTTGGGCTGAGGTAATGTTAACAGCCGACCAAGAAAATATCGCGGTGTATTGACGTTTGGAAGATTGGTTGCTAATTATTTCACTCCTCGTTGCAATCTGTACCAGCCTACGCGGAGATGAGGGAAACATAGAGAAAGACAGAAGGAATGATAAAGAGTGCAACGGTGTGAGATGGAGAGGGTGTTCAGGTAGATGTCTGGTACCTACGATTCCAGCTTGGTTTTCTCGAGGAGGTTTGGACGTGCGGTGATTGATCGGTTCCAATATAATGAGGGTCGATAATGACCGACACCGGACAAGGCCCAGTGCGAAGGAAAAACGATGAACCTTATCGATAGGGCGGCTCCAATGCAGGACACATGGTATGTACGAAAGTTAGAGCACCATGTGCAAACGCTGCATCAAACGCGTAGATCATCAGGAATTTTATTAAGCGATTTCGAGCTGGATCTTCTGAATATCATGGAGACTTTAATTTGGGCTTGAATGTTCTTGTAGGTTACTAAATTCTGCTTAGAGTTTATCTTCACCTTATTTAATTTGAGTTAATTTGAATAATCAAAGAATGGATCTTGAAGAATAGTTTGGATTTTACTGTAAAAAAAAAACGAACTCCACAACGATTTCCGAAAACATAGTGTATCAACTACATTCTACTCAGGTAAAGGGTCGTCTCCCTATGTGTTCGTAAATGGAGGTACAACACTCTAGTGCAGCATAATAGTCATTATAGTTGATACGCTCTATATACGAAAATCTTTGTTAAGGCCATTTTTTCGTGACAGTAGGATTATCAATTCTATCTCAAGTTTGTTTTCATTCATGTTGACCTAACTACTGGTTGTTATGTTACTAGTGACGCGACGCGGATTACGTTTATACCATTCACCGCGCGGATGATGTTGTCGCCCCTGGTGTCGGTGTTATCTGGACACGAGAGGGCACTTACCCACCTGATAACTGGCTTTTCTGACTCTTTCTTTTCTTCCATTCTCCATCTTTTTCTCACTTGCTTATCATTAGCTCCTTTTTATTTCACCGATTCTCGTGTGATTCCTTTGATTCCTCTGTGATCAGAGCAATCGTTGCTCCTTCAAAGAGATTTCCAGATTCAGACTAACTTTCTTCATGTTTAGGGATAAGTAAACTAAAAACATCAACAATTCTTCCCGAAATAGGGAAGGGAGGGGTTGTTTCTTGAGTTAAGTTACTTTCGGTGTGATCTTCAAACGGTGACGTCCAATATTTACTAAACGACATGAATGAAATTATCGTATGTTTGCCATTTTTAAATACTTAAAAAAATGATTTAACCAATTTTGTCATAAATAATGATCAAATATCTTGGAAATTTGAAGATTTCAATGACGAACTGTTACCAAAGCTATAATTTTATATAATTTTATATAAAATCTTCATTTTCCTAGAGCATTGTAATTCTCTCGCAAAACTTCTTCCATCAGGGTTCGATTGCTAAATCTTTTCCGGATATATTTAAGAATTGAATTTAGTAGTTTAAATCGTGAATAGAGTCAGGATGATTGAAATCATGGCCCATTAGGGACTATCGGAGAAGCGAAGAGCTGGAGCATAAACAATAAACATGCTCGACACCTCGCTGCCTCGTGGTAATGCGCTTGTAACTCCTGCAGACAGTCTCGTCTTCCATCTTCTTCTATCCACCACCTTCTCTCCTTCTATTCAGAGTTCGATACCATTCGTCGTTCAGGGCATGCACCGTGGATCGCCATCTCTCTCTTTTTCGTTTCTTCGATGACGTGGGTCGTCCCGAAGGTACATCGAGTTTTCTCTCCTGCCTTGTACGAAAGACGAGACTCGCATGCATCTAGAGTCTCTGGTGAAGCGTCGACAACCACATTATGGACCTTTTATAGGGTCCTGTCCCTCTGATGCATCTGCCGAATTCTTCCTCTTTCAATGACGCAAACTGCATTTTTCTCTTGTTGCACAGCTTTAAATCCTGCATGCCATTTTTAACGTAGTGGTTAGTTTTTTTTGGAATTCACGGAGAAAATCAGAATCCGAAAAATAGGGACTAAGTCCTGTATTTTGAAGAAATCACATTCAGGAAACATTTTTCTAGAAAAAGTATTCAGAGCCCGCACTGCTGCACCCAGATGTAAACTTCTTAGTTCACGATTTCTGAACACAAAAACGAATCCAGTATTTACTTTGACATTTTCGGTGCTCAAAACTTGTTCCCAAATCCGCATTTTTCTCTGGGGCCCTTAGAATATACGAATACAAGAAAATTCACCAAAAGGGGCTTAATTATTAACAAATGTATGCCTCTCTTCCGATATTTTGGTAACTCGTTTGGTAAGAGATAAGTTTTGCCAAATGTCATTGATATGGATCAAACTTCTTCCACATGAGATTTTGTTCATTTCTTAATGGATCCGCGAGGATAAAATTAAAACATCGGATAAGAAGACGTGTCGACAGGTAGATACACTTTGCGTGGTAAGGACTACTAAAAAAGTCGAGGAAAGAGAGCAAAGGGAAGAAGGACATTGAGACGTAAGTTTTTGGCCAAGCTAATAGCGACATTAGTCATTTCACTCGACGTCACTGATATACAAATGGAGGCATCAATAACGACCTGGGGAAGAGGCGGATGTACGAAGCTGATCGCGGTTAAACCTTGAAATCGACCAGTCAATGCTTTTCGACCAATACCAGAGAAGAAAGCATTTTGGCGTTTAGAGAAGTCCGGATAACGCTTAAGATTAAGATTAAGCCTCTATCCTTCTTCCACCATCAACTTGATATCCTCTCAGGCGTGATTAAGGAGCAACTGTGGAGATAAATGGGTAAAGAAAGAATTTCATTCTTCGTTCCTACCTCTCATATAACCTCTTCCTTCCATCTTATCGCATATAAATCATAGCGATCTGCCTCTCTATTTATTGGCTCAGACAGCATGAATAAGTTCAGCATTCGTTCGACGAACTTAAGCCTTGTTTTACGAAAGTTACCGTCTTCCAGGTCGAAATTCTTCTCCTTAGGTATTGACCCTAATGATAATAGTAATGCTAATGTCCAACAATAATGCGTTACCATTAATATAAATTAGCCGAGCGTTAGAATCTCTTCGAAACCGGTCAACTCAAAGGTAAATAAAAAGAGGCCGTCCTTTGATCCGCTGAGCTTTTTATCTCTTGATGGTTTTCAACAATTGTACGGTTTTTTGTGATTTGGTTCGTATTGGATTGAAATAAGAAGTAGATTAAGTCGAAGGAATTTATATATGATTCTACTGGAAGATTCGAGATCTTTTGAATAAGTGATAATATACACAGAACTGATGGTGGTTCATTCTGTCAAATATATTCAGAGACGCTTCAAAGAATGTTAATTCTATTTCTGTTAATCAAAATTCTCAGAAGGTCAAAAAGCTTAGTTATTTCTGACTCGTTCTCAGGTCTTGCTACTACTACCTGGCACACCTGAATGTGTTAATTTACTGCTGCAATCTAATCGCCCTGTCAAAGCGAGCGACCCAATAAGATGATAAGCACCAGAGCGAAACTATATATTTCGATTGGATGCATTAGCGTTACCAGTCACCTTGCTTTCCGAGCTCTAGCTTTGCGTGAAATTATTTCTCACCCGCATGGTTACTTGAAACATACTTAGAGCCTTGTTTAACCCACGTATCTTAAGCTCTTAACAAAACAAGTTAATGAATCCCCTATGTCGTTTATTTCGCAAATTAAAAAAAAATCCTAATGATATCGAGTCTAACTAGGAAAAAGGTTTTAAAAAATAATGATATAATTTCTTGATGTTTCAAAGAGCTTTTTTATTTTCCCTTAAAACATTGATTGGCTGAACCGACTCCTTTATAAATACCAATTGCTGGTGAAGAAAAAATTTTAATCTTTGCTCCATCGCTAGATAATTGGTGCACACAAATATTTTGTATAATGCGAATTCGTTTTGAAACTATCGTAATTTTCAAGGGAATAAAAATAGACTTGATTAGGTTCAAAGCAGGTTTGTTCAGGCAATCTAAAAGGCGTTCCTTTATGCGTTTGCTATCGAATAAGTACGCTATGCTAGCATATGGAAATTACGATCACGACGTGCGAAGGCAGCGCGATCCAAACATTTATAAGGAAGATAAGAGGGAGCTAATTGACGCGGGAGGAGTGCACACCATTTCTATAATAGCACCAGTAGAGAGAAATGTGGCAATATAATCACCACATTCGTTGCTACAGGTAATAGTTAAACGGCGACAAATAAACAATTCTAATGAGTAGGTGCGACCATGACATAAATGAAACGGATTGTATCAGTGCTAACATATTGCATAGAAAATTCTTAACAAACTCGGCAATAATCTTGTGACAAACCTTGTTGAAATTAGGCTGAATAAATTTTTGTCCCATTAGACCTGTAAAGAAACTGAAATCTTTTCGAAAGAAGAAGAACTTATCCTTTTGCTTTCACGTTGATTTGCATCAATTACAATTCGACTTTCGGGCTAAATTGACCCGGGGTTGTTCGAAACAACCCGTGGACATCGTTTCTTGCGATGCGAGAAGGTAAGTCGTGACCCACCGAGCGAGACGAATTGAATGGGAGAGTTTAACCAGACGGAAGGATTAAATTCAATTTCCGACACCCATCTCCTTTTCTTCTTGGCCTGAGGCATGCAGTCCAGTCTGTGAAGACGATGCATCTCTTCGATTACGATTACGCACGGAACTTTTTTTCAATTATTTCTCGTACCTCTTCTGGACCTCTTTTTTATTTGAAGTGCTACAAGAATATTCATAATTACAA
>JAWWLR010000004.1:40222865-40243511 GCA_035041075.1 Acraspis erinacei | reverse complement strand
TCAACTAATTAAAAATTAATTGAGCTAAATCTTTATAATTTGAGTTATTCTAACTTCATAACAATGAAAGGGTCATTTATTCTAGGTAAAGAAAAGTCGTCGCATGCTCACAGCGGGGAGCCTGCCTCGAGGCCTACCGAGCTACCCGGCCCGAGGTGGCATCCCCCTTCCGCCGGGTAGCCACCCTCCCCTGGGTAGCAGTTTGGGAAACGCTGCGTTAGGGTATTACACCATAAATTGTATTAAAAAAAATCATTAGAGTTCGAACAATATTTGCGATTTTTTAATAGTTTCAGGTTATGCATTAATGTTTTTTTAGAAACTCGGTTATTTTTAAACAAAATCCTTCAAATTTAAGAAATTAAATTCAGAATCATTAAAATTTTAAGTTCTTACTTATTCTTTTATTATTTTATTTTTTTATGTTTCGTTGGAAATCATTGCTATTTGTAATAATAAAAAATCAAAGAATATTTACAATATTTGAATGAAAAACAATTACAGTTCAAAGAAAATTAATTTTTTTAATAGAAAACTCATCATTTTAGTTGAGAATTTATTTCCTTTGATTAGAAATTGGACTATTTTTAGAAAAATCTTTTTTTATCTTGAAAATTATTTTTTTTTTTACTTCAAATTTAACTTTTCCATTTTTGGTTCAAGTCTTATTTTAAAAATTCGACTATTTTGTTAAAAATTCATCTTTTATGTCGAGAATTCAACAATTTTCTTGAAAATTCGTTTTTTAAAATTGAATTTTCGAATTCTATTGTAGAATTCATCTTTCTTGGTTAAAAAATATTTGAAATTTTTAAATTTTAACTAAGAAAGTTTGTAATTTCAGGCAAAATTGAGGGAATTTTGTAAATGAAGTTTTTCGGCCACTCTGACTGTGATTCCTGATATTCTGTAATAAAATATTTTGCTATTCGAGTGGAATTGTATCGAAGGATACGTTCTTGAAGACTCTTCTTTTCAAGAATTGAAAAATTCTTCTGGTTTTTATCTTCTCTTACGATCTTCTTCTTTCTTCTTCTTGCACAGAGCGTGGCTGCACTTCGCAGTCGTGCTTTCACCGGACTTGCAAATTTCGTGGCTGCCGCACACGGATTTGTCTCTGCATCTCGAGTGAACGTAAGCTAACCACGCTGCAAGATTCGCGAGATAGCGTTCTGCAACCGTCCCTACCCCGTCGACTCTGCAGTCTGATTTGCGTAACTCTGTTCCCAGAAATTCGTGCTCCTCTTGCTTTTTCTTTATCTTATTCTTTTTATTTTCTTACTTTCTGCCTTTATCTCACATTTTCAGAAAAAGCATCCATGTTTATTTGCATGACCCAGAATAACTTCATATCATTTTTTCCTGGAATTTCTTTTCGTAAAATTAGATTTCAATAGACCCTTAACATTTGGATTTTCAAGCACCAATATCTTACTTTACACTTTTTCCTCTATTCGTCTCTTCCCCCTCCTCCTTTTTTAAAGAGTTTTTTCACTTAAATTCGATCTCAATTAATTGGAACCTATAACAAAATCTAACTATTTTTTGGAAAATTAATCTTTTTTGGTTACTAATGCAATATTTTGGTTGACAATTAATCTATTTTCGTTGAGGACACAAGTTTTTTGTTAACATTTTTTTTTTAATTCGCCTATATTGATTAAAATAAAAATATTTTTTTGGTTAAAATATGAACTACTAGAATTCTCGTTGAGAATTCAACTTTTTGTTGGTAAATTCAACTACTTTGGTAAAAACACTTCTTTTTTATTCATAATTTTAGTTAAAAATTCATTTAACTTTTTTGTTGAAAATTATAATTTTTTGATTGAAAATTTAAATCTGCGACTTTTGGTTGAAAATGGATATTTGTGATTGAAGATTGATCTTTTTTACTCGAAAATTCAATTATTTTGTCGCAAATCCATGTATTTTGATAATAATTAGTCATTTTTTGTATTAAATTCAGCTTTTTTGTTTAAAATTCATCGTTCTTTGTTAAAATTGCAACTGTGTGATTGAAGATTAATCTGTTTTTTAAGGATTTATTAACTATTTGGTTGAAAATTGAACTACTTTGAAAAAACCCATTCTTTGTAGATTTATCATTTTTGTTACAACTTTTTCTATTTGTTTATAAATGATCTTTTCTTTCGAAAATTCATGTACTATTCCATTCGAAATTCGTTTTTGGCTTAAAGATTCAAAAATTTGGTTCATATTTTTCTTCTTGCCTGCAAAATCTTTCCTGGTTTAAAAATCAACTCTTTGGTGAAGGATTTAACATTTTTTCTATTTTTTAATTTAACTGGTTAAAAATTGTCTTTAATTTTTTAAATATTTTATTAATTTATTTGAAAACTGAAACATAAACAATTCAATTTATTCCATTTATGTTAACTATTTATGTTGAAAACTCAATATTTCGGGTTAAAAGCCCAATTTTCTTCTACTATTTTCTTGATAAATCTATCTTTTTCACTAATGTTTGATCTTTTTTGTTTGAAAATTCGGTCATTTGGTTGAAAAATAATTTTTCTTTATTGACAATTAACTTTTTTTGTTGAAGATTCAATTTTTGGGTTTGAAAGTTTACTGCTTTCTTAAAAGTTTGACTTTTTAGCTTGAAAATTTAACTCTTTTCTTGAACGTTCGTCCTTTTTGGGTTAAAAATTCAACTGTTTGTTTGGAAATTCAGTATTCCCCTATTTTATTGAAAAAGCATCTTATTTTCCTAGTTTTGAAAGCATTTAGGGCTCTCAAGTATGCAATAATATTAAAGTATTTATTAATCTCCTTGCCGTTTGAACTATAAAAATGTTGTAAATCATAAAAAAGGTTTTAATGCGCCCTAACCCAAGGCATTTAAAATTGAGTCTTATAATTCGAAGAAGAAAAAAAAAATGGTCTCGATTCCTGAAGCTTTGCAAAATAGGGGATTACTTCCTCCTAAACTGGATCAAATATTAGATATGGTATTTAAAAAGAAGTTGATGATCCTAATTCCTATATCTATCGGGAGGATTTCTGACTTAGTATTCAGGAGAAGGTGGACTTTTACGATGGAAGTGGCAGTAGCCAGAGAGAGAATCGTGGGGCAGAGAACTTGAGTAGAAGCAGTATGATAATCCCAGCTGGTTCTGGTCGAGCCTCGGCATTCATGTTCTATATCATTTTCGACGGCGGATGTTTATAGCTGGATGCAAATCAGTCTGCTCGCGACCTCGTGCCACCTTTGCGTGAACGCGTTAAATCGACCATCCTTATTCACTAAAGACAAAAATAAAAACAAGTGTCCTCCAACTGCATTACTTTGAAAATTGTCTTGATTTCGAAGCAAATTAGATAATAACTTTCAGGCTGAAAAGCAAACTTTGTATATAACAGGGTGCCTTAGGGTGGCCTTAAATGAAGGCAAATCTGGAAACCTGGGAAAAGTAGTAAATGAGTAAGCTGCGTTCTAAATATAAATTCCTACTTTACCGGCATCGAAACCATTCCACAACTGATGTGGTTCGTGTCCATGCTATGCTAGAATATTCGCGATGGTTAGTGATGACGTCATCCAAAAATATTCTATAAACTCAGCACGGGCACGCACCAGTACAGCTGTAGAATGTTCTTGATGTTGGTAAGGAAAAGGTTTTGTAATCTCTAATAATATATATCTACCTCCTTGTTCAGATTCGATATGTTTTCAGGTTCTCCAGGTGAGTAGACACCCTGTGACACTAACCGACTGCACACAGGAAAGAGTTTTTCTGTAGTTTTCCTTTCTTGAAGAAAAAACAATATTTAAACTAAATATCTGCAGAATTTCAGTTCAATCAAAGAATATTTAAGGGTCCCTGTAACCCCCTGAAGTTTTCCAAATGTTGTTATGTTTTCTTTGATATGTCTACTTCTTATATCTCACTTTGATAATGAGATTCCACACAGTTAGGGATACAATGACACCATATAGAATGAAGTTGAGGAACCAGTAAGAAGATATATCCATTTATTTTCGCAAGGACTTAACTAATGGTTTGATTTCGCCGACGCGAAACTCGTGGGATCTTGGGCAAAGCTCGTGAGACCCACAAAGTGCGAAACGTAGAAATAGTCAAGATTTCAGAACCAGAAGTCGAGAGAGAAAGAAAGAAAATAAAACGAAGAGAGTTCGTCCAGTGACCTTGAGCCTGCTAATATAAGACATCGCCCTGTATCGCGTTAATTCGACTAATTAGATGCGAAGAGACTAATTTGTAGAGAAGCTCTTCTCCAGTATCGAATATTTCTACATTCTTGGTTTGATTTACAACTTCCAGGGTCATAAGCTATATTCAGGGGAACCTGAATGAGACAAGAATCTTTGTACTTGCATCATCTAGCTCTAAATTAGATCATTTATGAATGTAAAGTTAATTATTCCTTATTCTTGATGCTTATATTACAAAACCTTCTAATTATTACCAGCCCTTCAGTAGAACTTAGCATTTATATTTAAGCCCTCAAAGTTCGAAATATTGGCAAATCAGGGTGATCGTAGTTGAAGGTTAGCTTTGAATTCAGGGAATTTTATTGCTCAGGGAAAATTCAGGGATTTTGAAAATAAAATTTTTAAGCGATACTGTAAGTTATACTTCCTTTAGGCAAACTCTGTTTTCTCCAATTCGGCAATTTAACAATTTAAAATCCGTTTAATGCTTTTTTTCAGTCCGAAATTTCCTCTCCATTTACTCAAAACTGCATGCCCTTTCCCAAACAAACTTTCCTTTTACTCAATTCAGCACCAAAATATATCGAAAGTATTTTCGTGCATCGGAGGCAGAACGGGATGCAGACCTTATCCGAAACGAGACAACTTTCCCCTTCGCTTTCTCGGAAGAGGATCACTTCTTCCATCAAACTTTTTCTCCTCGAATTCTACAATAAAACCACTCACACTCAAATAATGAAGAAATAGCGACTAATTTTGTTTGGCGGTCCTAAAAGTTCTGAATTCTGGTTAAAAATGGATTTTTGCATTTAGAGATATGCTCTTGATTCGAATGGTTGTCATTGACATCAAATGACATGGGATGACATCGGCTGTTGAAGCAGTACCTTAAAGATGGTACTCGGGTACGTGGATAGCATAATTTATAAACCTCTATTTATACACTCATTCCTTTCGTGCATACCGACCTGTAGTAAGTTTATATGCCATCCTAAGTGTATAAATGCGGCTTCGTACAAGACTACACGGGTAAGAGTTCAGGCACCTCACGTATCTGAGCTCCTCCTATATGATATGTATATCGCATCCACTAACGTTGGATCTAAAGGTGAAGGTTTGATATCATATACTCAGATTTTATCACAAAGAAAAAGAATATTTGGACGATTCCCAGTTAAATCTCACTGGTGGAAACAGCCACAAAATGTCATTGGCAATCAGTGAGATTTCACTGGCTCATTCAGTGGAATTAAATCACTTGATTAACCAGTGAGTTGCACTGATTATTTAGGACCAGTAGTTATTCGTAGGCACTGCCATCCCTTAGCTGGTTTGGTATGACAATTATCATTCATCACTCTTCTACTAACCTTTGCATTATCATTCAAATACCGTAAATTCACAACATTCATCAAATTAATTAAATTCGGTTTCAAATAGAAGTTTTGAATTTTATATTTAAAGAATTATTTCTTTTGGAAGCAGCATTCAACGAATTCCACTTATATCAACGTCTCTAGAAGGAAAGGATGCTGTTTGCTTCTCCTTCATGAGCACCCTGGTCACAACTCATTACTCGTGGAATTACCGGTCGCGAGAAAGGGTCGTCGCTGTTGTGGGTATTTATCGAGCAGATAAATTACAATCGCGATGCATAGCAGAGAGACAACTCGTGAGGAACGGATCAAGAAGCGAGCAGAAACCTTTTTCTGAATCTAATGTACTTGGCAGGGTCAGATTGAATTAAACGAAGCCAATTTCTCATCGAAGTGAGGAAACTTTGTTCTAGAAGCGTATCCTTAATAATAAATTATTTATTAACATTCCATTTTCCGAGGTTGTATGAGCTTCCTCTAAAAGCTGACCGGCTCGAAGGACCATTCTGCTTCTATGTTTAACCAATTTTTAAATGACCAACAGTGTCAATTTGCAAATGGTTCAATTTGCTAAAAGTGGTATTCCTTTTGGCTAAAGATTTGAAGGCTTCTCCCCTGGCGCCGACACGCATGCCATGTATACACGTGCGAAAGAGCCGACTCGTCATCCTCGAGGGTCCTGCTGTGGGGTACCTGGTGGGTGTAACGAAGACAAATCGCTTGCAAATTCGATTAATTCGAAAAATTGTCCTCGTACTCTTTTCTTGTTTTGCTCGTTCTACTCGTCGTCTCTTCTCAGGCAGCTCTTATCTTTTCCCTCTTCTCTTTCTCCTTTTCCCCTCCCCCACCCCCCTCCCATCTTCCTGAGAAGATTCGTTTCAGGGTCCTTAGTGACCAGACGAACGTTTTGCAGCAGCACCCGTGAGGCGAATTAAGAGCGACTTTTTGCGATGAACGAATCCGAAGAAGATAGAGGGAGTGAGAGAGAGGCGAGGGGATAGTGAGAATTAGTAATGAGCACCCTTTCGTCCTTGTACACCTTACAAGCAAATACTACGTTTCCTTTCGCGACGAGCGTAGACGCTGCTTCGATTCCCCTTCTAGACTAAAAACAATCTCTGTTTTGAAGGAAGCGGCTTCAAGCGAAAGAAGATCGATTCAAATGCTGCTCGATAGAGATACTTGACAAGTAGGAATTCCGATCGATAAATACATTTGGAAAAACCTCAGCATAATCGGAATTTAATTCCCCACTCTTGCTTTTAAATTTTCTTCAAAAGAAATATATATATTAATATTCAATCTGTTAATTAATAATTACAGATGTTTGTTCAGGAACTGTTAATATTAAGAGGAACATTTGTAGAGTTACAATAACCGAGTCGTGGGAAGTCCTGCCTCTCTTTCTGTGCAGAAAGCGGGACTCCTCCTAACTTTTACGACTACCATCTGGCGGTTTACCCCTATACTAATAGAATTATACCTTTCTTAAAAGGTTTTATTCACGGGTAGATAATATTCTGCTAATTGTCAGGGATAAGACGCATGATTAGGATATTTCTATTCGAGGTGTATTCTTTGGATGCACACCAGGTTGAATGGAGGAATCAACTATTTTGTTTAAATTCGTTTTTGTTAAATATTTGTTTTATTGAATTCATCATTGTTTAAAAATTAAAATCTTTTTTGGTTGAAAATTCACCTATTTTGTTGAAAGTGGAACGGCTTCGTTACAAATTCTTTTTTTTTGCTTGATCATTTGATTTGAAAACCCTTTTTTCAAAATTTAACGCACACTACTCCCTTCCCCTTTCCTTGGTTACAAAATAATTTTCTAAAGTGAAAATTGAACTACTCCGCATATTTGGTTGAAAATTGAAAAATCAAATATTGGGTTGAAAATTCATGTATTTTCCAGAAATTTCGTCTTTTGTGGTAGAATATTATTATTCATGGCGTCTAATTCATCTATTTGGTTGAAAACACGTGTTTTTTGGTTGACAATGATTTTTTATTGTGAATTGAACATTTATTTTCTAAACTGGAAATTTAACTATTCCATTTTTTGTCGAAAATTTATCTTTTTTATGGAAGTTTAATCTTCTTGGTCGAAAATTATATTTTTTACTGAAAATATAACTATGCTATTCAAAGTTGAAAATTCAGTTGTTTTAGATTAAACTCCAACTATTTTGTTGAAAAATAGTTTTGGTAAAAGAGTAATCTCATATGTTTTAAATTCGTCTTTTGTGGTAGAAAAGTAATCTCATATGTTGAAAATTCATCTTTGTGGTTAAAACTTAATTTCTTTTATTATTCCTTTTTTAACTGAAAATTTAACTATTTTCTTGAAAGTTGGTAGTTTTTGGTGGAAAATTCATCCTTTGGTTAAAAAATTGAAATATTTAGTTGAAAATTAATTTTTATTTGTATGCAAATTTATCATTTTAGTTTAAAATTTTAATTATTTTGTTTACAATCCGATTTTTTGTCAAAAGTTCATTTTTATAGATGGAAATTTAACTATTTTATTTTTGTTTGAGAATATATCTTTTTTTGTTACAAAATTATGTATTTTGTTGGAAATCTGTCTTTTTTGGGGAAAATTCATCTTTTGGGTTTTTTGAAGGTATTTAGGGATTGAAGACTGAACTGTTTTGCAGGAAATTCGACATTCCGGCTTGTAAATTAAAGATTTTAAAGGAGATGTTTTTCTTTATTGACTGAAAAATCTTTCTTGGTTTGAAAGCTGAATTCTTTTTTTCACTTGTCGTTGGGAACTAATTTTTTTGTATCGAAGATTCATCATTGGATGACTGTTGTGACTACATGTGTTTTAAATAAATGTAGAAAATACAAATTTAGAATCGTCAGGGAAAATAAAAAATGGCGTCAGGAAAAAGACAGGGAAGTTCGAAATTCGGATTCTGTACCAACCCTGTTCAGACGTATTCGCTGTGGCTATTACGTTACTTTCGGAGATATCGTAATCGCGGCTGGTTTCCGCCTCGACAGAGGGAAGCAAAGCTGACCTCGCTGCTGGGTGTAATGGTCCGTTACGAGTTAATTAGCAAAGTAAGAGAAGAGTCCGATGCGCCGTGAACTAGCTGCGAAGGTAAAGCCGGTCAGTTCCGTGGAATGAGCATACCCCTATAATCCTTGCTGCGATTTACTATTTTACTCGATCGCCTACGTGACCAGGACTGTAAACACTATTATCATGTACAAATTTATTTTTAGGTTTCATTCCTCTAATTACGGCAACTTATTAAAAATTTTCTAGTAACGGTGCAACAAATTCTAGAGGGATAAAGAAATATTTTTCACTTTTTAAAAGCTCCCAGATTGAATTAAATTAGTCTTCCCTGCTGCAAAAAGTATAGAATATTATAGAATTTGAGACACTCTATTGAGATAGAAATTTACATAGAATAAAATTCTATACATTCAGAGGAAATTCAATTCAAATCTGTCAAGAAGTATAATTCAAATAAAATTCTATAAGCACATTTGAGAGAAATCTTATCAATTTGAATCAAACGAATATCACGCATCAAATTGTATCAGCACATTTGATAAAGCTTCTATTAAATTCTATCTATCTAAAAATCCATTACTTTTCTATCGACAGTTTCTCATTGTCACTCTTATCAAATCTTATCGGCAAAAGATGTGTGTTAAATCCTATGGAAATTTGTATAAAATTTAATTCGAATTCCATCCTTTGAGAAATCGGATCCTTTTCTATCAACAGTTTCTCATTCAAATCTTCTCCATCAATAGCTTCTCATGGGTATTTTGTCAAATCTTATCCACTCCAGACTTGTATCAAGTCCTATGTATTAGAATCTGTCAAATTTCTATCAAATTGTATCCGTTTGAGCAATCATATACTTTAATCTTATTCTCATTGTATAAGATTTAAAAGTGTTTTAATGGCAATATCTTCGTAAAAAAGTATAAGATTTTTCGAGGAGTATAATTCGATAGAAATTTGCCAGATTTTGGAAAATAGGATTTGGTAGTTTCAATAAAAAACTGTTGAGAAAAGTCTAACCTTTTACAACAGATAGACTATGATAGGAAGGCATAAGATTTTTCGACTGATAGATTTATAAGAAAAAACAATGAGAAAAGGTTAATAGAAAAGTATACGATTACCCAACAATTTTTTACAAATTGGATTTCATTCCTATTGCAAAAGCGTATTAAAGTGGACCGGAATGTGTAACATCATACACATGCATATGTTTAGATTTCCATATAAAAGCATATTAAAATAGACAGGAACTGCGGATAAAATATTTGATAAGATTGGAGAAGATTCCTACAATGAAGCTCATTAAAATAGATAGAAATTTTAGATATCATATTTGATAGGATTTGATTCAATGTTTATCAAAAAATGATAGAAATGCATAATGAATCATTGGTAGAGTGGCCTATTTTGCTTCAATACAAATTAATAGCAATTCTATTCAAACGTTTGATAGATACTTCCGAAAGACATATGATTACTTGATTATTCATTCTGATAGACTTTATATCAAAGCGTTGAAAAGTATTCAGTTTTTTCTTCTCAAATCCTGTCAAACATTTTCAGCAGGGCTTATTACATACAAGTATAATCCACATTTTGAAACTGAAGAGTCAAATAAGAAATAATACTAGTCCTCTAGATTTCATACCAGCTGAGGATGGTAATGATATTTTATGCTAAGATTCAAAACCAGCTTTAATTCTCTTTAAAATGTGTTCCTTAATCTTAACTTTCTTTACTTAGATTGTAGCTATTGATAGTTTCCATCTCAAGCTAATGTTTTTGCATATCGAGCTCTAAGTTTCAATTAAATTGCTGATGGCGAAGAACCAGTTCAGAATCCAGCAGTCCCATTTTTCGCATCAGATGCCAGTAGCTATTGATGCGACAAACTCTTCATCACTTATGATCCTTCTTATAAATGAATATGCTAAGAAAGTGGTTTTTGATTGAATTAAATGAAGCCAGGCTTGATAGGGTGAGACGGATTATAGAGCTACTTAAGCATCTGCGTAAATACATAATTAGGTTCAAATAAGATAGCGTTGTGCAACAGCAAAAGTGGATTCTCACTAGAGCCTAGCCTATATCAACCTCTCCATCATCTTTCATTCCATTTTCTTTTGGTATCTTTTTTCTTCTTTTTAGCAAACGAGAATTTGTCATCAAGAAAATAAAGAGGGGTACTTGGATGTCACCGAAGTATGGGTAAATTGTCGGTAAACGCGTTTCGAGCATTCCAGCGATTACGAGGGTGGCTTCGAAAGAGGCGATTAAGGGAAAAACGAGGAAATGGAGGAGTAAGAAAAGATCACATTAAGGATCGAGATGCTGCGACTAAAGCTGGACGGTGGGAGCACGAGTGAGTCGTGCCCATGAAGGGGTAGGGGGGGTTGGAGTCAAGGAAAGAAGACCACGCACGAGAACGGGAGTCAAGGAACTAGAAATGAATTCCATCTGAGTGATAGAAAAGGACAGATAAAGCCAAGTGGAAAGAAATACAGATAGAGAAGAGGACGAAGATAGAACGAGCCTCAAAGGAAGAGAGAAAGAGAGAAAAAAAAGGATTGCACGACGTCCAGTGCCAGGAAGGCAGTAAAGGGTGAAAAGAAAGGATGGAAGAAAATCGACAATGAGGATGCAAGAAAATGTTGGATCTAGATTTTTAGAAAATGAAATAGCTGATCTCTTCATTCTACCCTTTTGATAATACTTTTCCCTGAAATTTTTCTGACACAAGGAAAAAATGGTTCTAACTTGTGGCAGCTAAACTCAAAATCTTTGTTCTATAATTTAATGAAATGGCGATCTTTTATATGTTTTATATTTTTGGGGATATTTAGTTTAATTATATTCAATTAAGAATTCGGCAGTATTTAATTAAGAATTAAGAATTAATTCGGATACGTAAATCCTGGCCCGGTTTTCGTATACGCGGGAGTGGCTGAACGAGGAGGCGACACACTACCTCGGAGTAAAAACAATCTCGTAATTAAATAATGATGATTAGCCGCTGATCGAGCGAGCGTCGAACGACGCGACGAATGCGATGAAGAAGCGATACCGCGGGAAAGGCACGCTGTCGTTGACGGGGGTCTTGCTTGTTCCTTCTCTCTCTTTCCTTCTCACCCCTTTCCTGATCCTTTCCTTCATTCGCATTCTCTCCTTTTCCTTAATATTCTGTTTCTTACTGTCCTATTTCTTATTCTCTCTATTATATTTCTTTCTTCCTTTTCTGTCTCTCTCCTTCCTCTTTTCCCTCTTTGCTTTAATTTCTTATTCTCTTCAGTTCTTGATCCTACTCGACTACTCTCTTTACATATTGACATGTCGTGGCATATCCTTCGCTCTCAGGACATTAAAGTTCGATTCTGTCCAGATAACGTCCTCGATTCGTAGACGAGCGACGGATTGCTCTTCTCTGAATCTGACTTGCAAACTCTTTTCTCATTCTTTTGGAACAAATTAGAAAGCAAGATGAACAAATAAATTTTAATTCTTAAACAGGGTTACTGCAAAATCCCAAATTCGAAATTCTCCTACTTTTCCTTGGTTAATGTTTCATTTTCCCTGACATTCATATATTCTTCCTTCATGTATAAAAACTACCTGATACCTAGGAAATCAATAAAGAAGAACATTTTGTCCAGAATTTTGAATTTCCAAGCCAAAAACAATAAATGTTTAATGAAATTGACACCGAGATAAACGAAAAAGTAGTGTATTGAACTTGATATCAAAATATATTAAGGATAAATTTTATTCCAAAGAGTCCAAAACGGGATGTAGAGTAGTTTATTATATTCGCTATGAATGTCATTTCGAGTCTTATGCCAACTAACGATCCTCCCAGTTAAACCGGAGTCCATGTCTCTCGGTGAACATGACGTATGAATACAAGGAAATGTATATATCTTTCAGGCCAGAAGCTGCACATTCTGTGGTCGTCTACGACATAGGCGATGCCTGTAATGTGGATGAGAATGGATGTAATAGCGCCGATAGAAGCCTCCTTCAAATCCTACCTGTACTTTCCTTCTACCCTCGATTATACCCCTCTTATCTCGCATATTATGTCTTTATCTACCTTCACCATCAATGCTAGCGCCACTCTCGCTCTTCTCTTCTCCATTCCTCACCTTCATATTCATCCTTTCCTTTCTTCGATTTCATCTTTGTATTCCTGCACACGATTCTCAAGCTCTTATCTGAATCTATCTCCAAAAAACACCCATTTTTCAAATCTTGTGGAAGAGAGAAAGATTAAATTAAATTCCTATGACTTGCAAAGCATTCTAATCAAAATTCATATTATGCAGGGCTGCTGCAGGTGAGGAAAAAGTCAGAGAAAGTTAGGAAATGTTTAAAATGGGAATTTTGTAGCAACCCTGATATCAGATAAATATGATGGAAAAAAGGTCTGATTTTAGAGAGAGAGAGAGAGAAAGAGAGTTTGAAATGGTGAAGGTTGCCTCCATTATTGTCGGTATTTACACAGCGTGTACTCTCAAGAATCCAGACTTTGTTGTTCTGCCCCTTAAGTTGTGTCTATGGTAGCATAATTTTTAAAAATATTTTTCACAGAGATCGAGCCTTATTGTCGCCGGCCATTGTCTTGTCGTTCTGCCTTGGCATTTTACCACCACATGAGACTTCGGTCGGCGTCGACTGGTGACCATTTAGCGTGGGTACAGATCTTATTCGGCCTTTACTCCTTGTAACAGCGAGCAAGAAAAATTAACAATACTTGCAGCATGAAAGAACTTTCAAAGAATCTGCCTTAAGGTATTGATTCTCTTGATGAGGTACAATGCGAGAAATAAATACAGAAAGCTACCAAGAAACGCTATTACAAGAAATATTACTTAACATACACAATAAGCACTAGTTGTTCTAGCACGTTGTGGGTGAAGTAAATGTTGGCTTCCTTTAGAAATTGGGCGTCTTATCGAACTGAAACTTCATGCGAACTTGGTGCCATGTAGTTCCTGAAAAAGTTTCAGTTTGAATAACTTGCGGAAACTTAGGGGCCGTTGCCAATTTGAGGGAGTAGAGTGACATTTAGACTGGTCCATTTAACTAGAGATAACTCCAATTCACTAGGTGTGGGCCTGTGAATATTTTTTTTTTAATGAGCTTGGTCTTCTTTATTAGAAGTACTAGAATGTGCCTTGAAGTTGGACCAGATGATCTTTCAAATTTGTGTGAAATCCTTTAAAATCTGTTTAAATCCTGGGTAATCCTTGAAATTTTTAATAGTTAGTTTTGGCTTGATTAATACAAATTTCGATGCTAAAACGAATATTTCAGAAAAATAATTTTTGAAGAACACTAAAAATCTACCTTATTCAAGATTTGAACCAGGGACGCCACTTTCCTTGAGCGAATCGTTAACCAATTACGCCACCGTGGCCGCAAGCAGATCAACTTTGACTTAAAAATTCCAGCATTAAACAGATCTCCTAGCAGTGGAAAACCTGAAATTATTGAAGCCGTTAAGCTTAAGAAATGCTTATTTAACTTTAATTCCTACATTGTGTCAGAAACAGAAGTTATGGCTTGCTCCCGGTGTCGTTTTATTCACGATTTACGGTTAAACGTTGACAGGGGATCTACATGGACGATAAAGTATTTCTATTAGACTGTGAAACACTCGAAAAGTCAAAGTTCTCACAGATTACAGACCCAGATAAAGATTTTATGAGTCTAACGCAATTGAAGTACACGGTTTTGATTGCACCCAGTAGCTTGCACTAAAAGGTCATCGATGCTCGTATCTTGATTAGTGAATGGAGAAAACTACTCTGGAGTTTCTCCTACAACGAACTCTTGAAATCCGATAATGTTCGGATTAAATATTTTACGGAGACAACATTGTCGCGACACGACTCTCTGACCAAACTGGCAACCAATCCAGGAAGTGTAATTAGATGCGGATTGATACTTTTTTCTCGAAATTCTTCCGCAAATCTTTGACGAATTCTGAAGTCTATTGCAATCCCAATGATATTCTTGGAATTTTATTGTACGCATATGATATCAAATATATGCCATTCAAGTATTAATCATGACATGATACTTAATCTTACTGAGCAGAAAAGTCAAGGCTTTTGTTAAAAATTCATTTTTTGGCTTGAAAATTAAAAATTTTATTTCATTTTTTTTCTTGACTGAAAAACCTTTCATTGTTGAAAATTCAACTCTTTTGTTGAAAATTCGTTTTTGACTTAATACTTTGACAGCGCGATAAAAAATTCAACTATATTCAACTATATCTGTTTTTTTTAATTTATTTATTATATTTTAGGTTGAAAAATTTATATTTTTTAGTTTAAACATTCAACTACTTGTTGATAAAATTCTTTTTTGGTAGAAGATTAATCTTATTGGTTCAAAATTCATTTTTTCGGTTGAAGATTCATCATTGGAGTCGCAAATTCATCTTGATTGAAAATTACTTTTTTTTACTGAAAATTCAACTATTTTGTTTAAAACTGCTGTCTAATATTTGGTGGACAATTCACCTTTTTCTGTTAGAAAATTAATTTCCGTGGTTAGAAATTAATGTTTTTAATGAAAATTAAACTTTTCGATTTTTGGTTGAAAATGTATCTTTTTTACTTCAAAATTTGTCTTAGTTGGTCGAAAATGAATCTTCTTGTTTAAAAATTCAACTATTAGTTTAAAAATTCGTTTATCTCTTTGGAAGTGCAATATTTTTACTTCAAGTGTTAGTAATCCTTTTTACAGGGTATCTACTAAACCAAAAATATCTTTAATTGAAAATAATAAGTTGAATATGTACTGACTTTAAGTACATAGAGATAAAATAAAGATTTGTTTTAACTAAACGTCAAAAATGATTGATTATTTTCGTAGCATTATAAATGTATATAATTAATCGATGGTGATAATATATGCAAAAATATCGCCTAATATAATTTGTAAAAGCTGTCTAAATTAAACTGTTATTAATTAAATTCCTAGAAAGTTCTACTATTATGAGATGACTTATCCTTTAATAAAGTTGTGGCACAGATCGCTGATCAAACTTTCTAGCAATCACCCCAGGCAAATAGTTTCACAAAGTCATCATATGTCATATATCACACAAAAATATGCAATACCTATAAAAAAAAGGAATTTCCAGAGAGTTTGTTTTGAGTCGAGTTTGAATGTAGAGATTCGATAGTTAGTCACTGGAATATTACTAATGGTTGATTTTTTGTTTTGTTTCAGGGGGTGAAAGATCAACCCGATTTTATCTAGTCACAGATGAACCAGATTTATCCATAGATTCAAACTCAGGGATGCTGCGAACCAGACAACTTCTGGATAGAGAGACCCGGGATAAATATATCCTAAGCATCGAGGCCCGAGATGGACTCTCGGTGGGGTACTGTCAGGTGAGTGAATGCTGGGTAATAACTACTAACTATTATCGCACTGGGAATATCTTGATTTTTAATATCCGTATAGGTTTACAAATAAATAATGTGCGTCCGCCCTACTAGTTTTGCAAACCATGTATGCTGCCATAAGATTTACCGTCACCCAAACCCACAATTTTCAGATAATAGCTTCACAAAGTAGCACTCTTTGCAATTATGAGTAGGTGCGTGCATATTGCATCAGACGTTTCTTAAGATGTTTATTATTTATGAAAATGTTAGGCTAACCTTTTAATTATTTTGAGTACTTAAAGCTTGACTGATTCTGGTCATTAATTTTTTAACATTCGTTTCAGTCAGCAAGGCTGATAAATTACGAATCTTGTTCAAAATAAAAATGTAAAACATAATCATTCGAGGAAAAAATTATAATGCAAGTGGCAAGGTTGACCTTTGTAATACTTACTTCAATACCATGTATTCTTGACAATATTAGTCAGAAAAGACTCTTTATCTTCCAGTAGCTTCTTTTTAATGATGCAACTATTTTACTACTATTTTGAAAGAAATGACACAAATATATGCTATTATTTTGGCGAATTACTCGATCATGTAACTATTTTTTAACTTTGCATTTAAGTATTTCAAGGGATTTGAAAGATTTTAGGATTTTTTGCAATCATTTAAAAAAATTTCAAGATTTCAAAAGTGTCCAGGTATATCGATGGTTTTCGAAGACTTCAAGGGATTTTAGGAAATTCCTATATTTGTATATGGAACTTTACAAGATGAGGGAGTTTAAAAATTGCAAGCGAATTCAAGAAATATAGTGTATTATAAAAAATAACGGGCAATTTAATGAGATTTGAAAGTATGCTGTAGGATCACCAAAGTAATATTTTAAGTTAATCAACTTTAAACATAAATTAATTAATGATTTTTAAAATTAAACCTTCGTTCCGGTACTAAAGATCGACAATAAATCAATTTACAAGACAAAGACTTCATTTTGTTTGAAAGCCTGAGTAGTTGAACAAATTTAAATGTCCAATTGAAATTTTATAAACTATTTTCAATTCTGTTGCGCTTTTATTTAATTTCAAATCTTATTCCAATAGTGTTTTAATTCAAAATATTGCATTTTTGCCCCAATGAATTTTAAAGTCTTTAATATGGACAAAAGAATAGTTTTTTATATTTAACAATATTTGAATGTTCATTCAAAATGAACAAGTATGAATCAAATATTCCAAACTAAACAATTTGAAACTTACATTTTTGAAATAGTGTCGTGAATCGTTACAATTAAAAAGAAATTGAACTTATAATTTAAAAAGTATTCAGTTTAGAAAATTTTTAAAAAATTTTTAACTTAAAATTGTTTAAAATGATATAACTTTGAACATCAGTCAATTTTTTTGATTCATTCTTCATTTTGGAATTTTAAGCATCGAAAATGATAGCGTAGAATTATATTTTCTAATAAGAAATCTTCAACCTATTCAGTTAATAAAAAAATTAGAATTTGAAATATTTCATTTTAACGGTATTTAATTTGAAACTCTTCAATTGGAAATTGTTTAAAGCTTCCTTGAAGTTCAACTTGAGTGTTTCAATTTGAAATTTATTTTTGATCTCTTTATATGAAAAAAATTTCAGCCGTAGGTGTTGTAATGTTTTAATTTCCATTATCGTGACAAATTTTAGACAACCGAGAAATTACTTAGATTTTGATTCCTTAACTAAATTTTTTAAAAGAATTTCAAGTGGTCTATTCAGGGGTTTTAAAGGGCTTCATATGATTTTGTAGATTTCTTTGGATTTTGTGGATTTGTGGGTTTCAAGGATTTCATAATTTTTTATGGAATTATGCAAAATTTTATAGATTTCAAGATGTTTTAGGAGATTTTATTTGATGCTTATGGGATTACCAGGTATTTCACCAGATTGATAATTGATTAGATGTTATAAATTTCAAAGTATAAATGAAATTATTGTAAGATTTAAGGGATCTCTAGAGATTTCTGCGGATTCCGATATTTAAGAGATTTTCAGGGATTTCGCCAGACTTAGAGGATTCCAAAGGATTTCCAAAGAAATGATAAGATTTCATTTAAAAGATTGCATGACCCTATTTCCTTACTGTGTTTCAAAATTTAAGCTACTGTTAACACCATTTTGAATTTCTCAAATGAGTCCGAGGCCTGCTATTTCAACCTTGAAAATTTTCAAACATTTGCCTGCTCTGATCATTATCCAATAAACTCAAAGCTAAGAAGAAAAATGAGGTTGATTAATCTTAGTATAATGCTGGATCTCTTCTTTTTAAGTGTTTGGTGATCAATGCTTATCAGAGAATAACGTTATGCAGAAGAGACAGTAGTCGGCGGCTTCTTTTGAAGTTAAAATTCCCAAGTCTTCATCTATTACTGAAGTGTAGTTGGCATTCTATACAAACATTTGCATGTTTATCAGGATGTCATTCGATGGCCGAATACGTAGTGAAAAATAGAGAATGCGATTCTTTACATTTTTTTACTTTTTATTTCGCATACCTCTACTCCATGAATAGTTGTCAATTCTCCTCTAAACATGGTATGCCTCGTCGATTTTTCCCCAGGAGAATACTCCTTGATCCAAAAAAGAATCCCACTCTGATGTCCCTTCTTCAGAAGTTCTAAAATATATTCGTAGACTTAAAGATTACAAAGAATACTGTGCAGGGTAGCGCACTGACCGGGAAAACCGGGAATTAGCCTGGAATGTTGAAAACCGGGAAAAAGCCGGTGATTTTGTTTCAAACAGGAAATTTTCAGAATTGTTTTTACTTTTGCAATAAATATAGTTTAGCTTTTTGAAAAAAATGTATTTGGAATTGGAACACTAGTGTTACCATCCACCTTATTTCAAATATTGAAGATAATTTTATATTTAGGAATTTAAAGTTAGTGTTTCGTTCAAAATTGAATTTTTCTTTTATACTTAACTCATTATCTCATGTCTTAAAAGGTCATCTTTTTGTGGAAAAATTCAACTTTTTTGTTGCATGTTGATCTTTTTGGATTTAAAATTCATCTTTCGCTAGAAAATTCATCCTCTTTTGTTGAAAATTCAACTTTTTGGTTGAAAATTAATTTTTCTTTGTTGAAAATGAACTTTTGTTTGTTCAAAGTTCATCTTTTCGACTGTAAATGTCAAATTCTTTCTAAAATGTTGGACTATTTAGCTAGAAAAGTTAACTTTATTGGTGAAAATTGATATTTTCTGGTTGAAAATGCACTATATATTTATATCTTTTTACTTGAAATCTCATAAATAATGAATATGGTACACATTAATGTTATTTAAAAGAATTTATTCCTCACTTTTCTTGAATAATCACCCTATTTCTCCTGATTTGAGAGTATTTTGAGCTGAGAAGTCTGAAATTACTTTTACAATAATTTGAATGATATATTTTACCGCGTAGTTCTAAAATATTTCATTCTTTTCAAAATGTATAAAATAATGCAAATTATTATTGAACAATTATTAATATAAACGGTTAAGGGAAATATGGAAAACGTAATTTCTGGTCTTGAAAACCGAGAAATAATCTGGAATTTTGTTTTGAAGTTTGAGTAGACACCCTGCTGTGACTCTTGAAGAAGTCTTGATGGTCCAAACTGGTAGCCTCAGCCATCTCTTAAATCCTTATTTATTTTTGATAATAACTCTCTTAATCTTTATTTTCCAGATCGAGCTGACAGTGGAGGACGTGAACGACAACCCCCCATCCTTTCCAACCAACTCCGTCCGAATATCCGTTCCGGAATCTCATCCATTACACACGCCCTTGTACGTAGCCCATGCTTCGGATCCAGACCTGACACCGTCGTCCCCGATTCGCTACATCCTGGCACAGAACAGCAACGACCTCTTCGGGATCGATGCTCGCCTTGGCGAGTTGTACCTTGCACGCAGATTGGATTACGAGACCCAGCAGAGGCACAGCCTCTTGATAAGTGCTCTGGATGGCGCAGGGCTCTCAGCGAACCTGAGCCTCAGCGTCGAGGTGCAGGACGTGAATGACAACCCCCCAGTGTTCGAGAGGAACGAGTATCACGTAGAAGTTCCCGAAGGCGCTAGGCTCGATTCACAGGTGAGAAAAATCTTCATTACACGCCCGTCACGCGAACATTTATTTGTCGGAGTTGCGGCTCACACATGGGCAACCATTAGCTCCGCACGCCCGACTTTTCTCAGCAGCACTTGGTATGATCGGATTGGGATCGCAGGGAGTGGAGATGATAAAATAAGAGGGCCGAGCCTATCTATGAACTGCTATTGAGCCAGATCATTCTGGATATCAACTCTCCGGTGAGAAACGGGAGTTAACAACCTCTATCACATCCTTTCTAGTTTTTCAGACTTATACCATCTCAGCTTTTCACACTGGACAACCAGGAAATGCGTTTCTGGGTGATTTTGGTTTTCCGCCTTGTCATCATTAATATCTCCCTCTTGGGGAGCTTCCCGGACTCTAGTGGCTCGTAACTATAAAATAACTTTCCAGGAGGTTCACTCGTTTACATGTCTTGAAAATCAGTTTTTCTTTATCAAAATCTTTCTCCCTTGATAGCAGAGTTAGCAGATTAT
>JAWWLR010000004.1:40187954-40211270 GCA_035041075.1 Acraspis erinacei | reverse complement strand
TGGTTACGATTCAGGTTTGGTCACCTTAGTGAAGCCAATGGTTCGACCTCTTGAACTCGAAATCACTGCCAACGATCATGGTTCACCACCTAGACAAGCAATCCTGAAGTTGTCCTTGAATCTGGCTTTTGGTCAGACGAGTGGACCGCCAAGACTTTTGCTCTCCAATCCAATGGCAAGAATTTCCGAACGGCTGCAAGTTGGATCTGCTGTGCTAAATGTTGCTGGACCTGCAATCACCGATCAAGGTAGGGAGAATTCTCTGTTTTCTGATAGAAAAAGTTCTTTCCAATGTAGTGATTTTATCTCTGTTGCTATCTTTTTAAATATTAATCTGAAAAGTTTCAGCTTCTTATAATGTAATGAGTCATAAAGAATGAACAAATCCAAAGTTACAATATTTGATTCGACTGGTCGAGTCGTTTCTTAAGCTTATGTCTTTACTAATGAGGCTCGCACTGGTAGCGGTTCTCATAATCCGATAATGGGCCGTGTTTCTATCGTGCTGATACATATATATATATACAGAAACCGAAGCTATCCCTCAAAACTTATCAAAACAGTGAAAAATTCTTTAGATTCTTACATTTAAATGTTTCTGAAACCATTAGAGATAAAAAATCATTTGAGATAGCCGTGTTGAACAAGATTCTAGAGTTTAAATTCAGCGTCTTCTTTTTGCTCTGGTTAGTTCAGTTTGTACCCCGTTTGCAACATAATGATGGCATTTAGAATTGTAAGAAAAAGATGCAAGATACTTTATAAAAAAATATGAACGAGCGTACGTAGGCACAGCATGGGTTAATAGGAAAACATTGCTATGAAAATACCTCGAAGCCTTGTATTCTGCGGGACAAACATTATAGTAAATTGAGCCAAATGACTCAGGCTTATCTCCTACTTATGAAGCTCGAAGGACTTCTCTAAGGAAGAGAAACAAGATTTTTCCCCATGAAAGGATTCCGAGCTAGAAAAATTAAAATCAAAATCAAATTGGAAGTTCGTAGCATATTCAGAGTCCCCGCGGGATCTGGAAACCGGGAAGTGACTGTCAATTTAGTTTTCGACCGAGAATTTTACAAAGTTTTAGAAGACAAATCTATCGATTTCTATTCAATTAGTGTACTGATTGATTGATCTGTTTATAACGTTAAAAACTGAAAAGTTCAAATAGTTCAAATATGTGCGGAGTTAGATTTTCTACCAAAATAGATGATTTTTCCAACCAAAGGAGACAAATTTTCAACCAAATAGTTGAATTTCCAACTACAAAAGAAAATCAATTTTCAACTGAAAATGTAATGCTTAAATTTTAAGTTAAAGAAATTATTTATAACCAAGGATATCAATTTTGAACAAAAGTGATGAATCTTCAACCAGAAGAATGAATTTTTAACAAAGTATTTCAACTTTCAAATTAATTAGTTAAATGAAAAAAAAAATGAACTTTTACCGAATTGCATTAATTTTTAACCAAATAGTTAAGTTTTCAACTAAAAATTATCAGTTTTTAATCAAAAATAAGTTAGATGAATCTTCAACCAAAAGAATGAATTTTTAACCAAATATTTAAGTTTTCAACTAAAAATTATCAGTTATTAATAAAAAATAAATTATTTTAATTTAAAAGAATTAATTGACAATGAAAAAATACTACAAGGCAGTTTAATTTTGTACCAGATAGTTAAATTTTCCACTATAAAATATGAATTTTTATTAAAAAAAAGTTAATTTGCTAACAAATCAATAGAATTTTCCACAAAATAATTAGATATTTAATTCAAAAAATTAATTTTGAACAAGAAAGTAGTTCAACTTTAAACCAAGGAGTTAATTTTTCAACCTAAGAAGATTAATTTGCAATGAAAATTTGAATAGTTGATATTTCAACAAAAGAAGATTTTAATTTAGAATAAAGAACAGTTGGACTTAAGGAATAAAACGAATTTTCAACAAAATACGTGCATCCGCAACTAAAATTGTTTCATTTTTAATACAAAAAAATTGATTTTATACCTTCAAAGGCGTAATTTCCCAACAAAATACATAAATTTTCAACCATATCGTTCAATTGTCTACCAAATTGTTGAGTTTTTTAGCCGAAAATATACATTTTCTACAAAACAGTTGAATTTGTAACAAAATAGTTCAATTTTCAGTAAAAAAAGTTAATTTTTGACTAAAAAGAAACTAATTTTGAAATAAAATTATAAATCTTCAATATGAAAATTAACTTTTGAGATTGTAGTTCAACTTTTAACCAAATAAAAAATTCTCTTCAGTTTTTCATAGTACCGAATTTGAGAATTCCCGTTCATAGAAAATGGCAATGTTAAATTGCCGACACATAAGGAAATTTTCTAATTGTCAAATTTCCGAATCTAAACAATTAAGGAATTGTTAAATAGTAAAAAATAAAATACTTTTATTTGATAAACATTTTATCTTATAATTCCTTAAAATGATATAATTTTGAACATTGACACATTCATGGTTGATTCTTTAATTTAGACATTTAGAGTTTGAAAATGATAACGTAGTTTCTATTTTTTCACAAGAAATCTTTGAACTTTTCAATTTTAAACAATTTTAAATTAAAAATGGTGCAGTTTATGATTTGCAAGGATGATGAAATTTCGCGAAGGACGCTTGCGCAGGGAACATAACGTATGATTCTCTGTTTTGTTTCTTCGAGTTCCTTCTTCGCAAGTGTCTCCTTCGCCATTGAATGCCGACCTACCCGGGAAACGAGGAAATTCCTTCATCGTCGAGGTGCTCCATAAGCTATAGGTTCCTGTCGTTGCCCTGGACAATCCAGAAATCCAGAGAAAGAGAGAAGACCCTGTCGTCGTAACCGATTCATGAGCGCCGCTGGAAAGCCGTTTAAATGCCTGGTGAAGGCATCGAGCGAAAATAAATTGTTTGGGTGTAATTCTCCTGCAGGTTCGGATTCACTCGAGGCATAAGTATGACCGGAAAGTCGTTTAAATTTAAACGAGGTTAAATATGCAATCGCAATATCCTACGGTACAAGTTGCAATTTGAAATTATTTAGAGACTTTGAAATCTAATATATTTTTCCCTTTATCGCCAAGACCTCCGTGAATATGAGCGCTAATATCCGTCTCGTTGTACCAGCTGTCTACGATAAATAGAGATTGTGTGTGTGTACATTGTAAACACTTCCTCAATTTCTTGTAACCGTATGTGCTTGGCAAGTAACTGGCTTGTCGATTTTCAATACATGGAGAAATTTTATAAGATGCGACTATTTTGCAAATAACAGTCTCTTTTTCATAAAATAAGTTATCAGGGTAGATAATTAGTAAATTGGACAAACTGTTTCTGTAGGAATTTCTAGTTGCCTTCTGTTAAATGTGCACTCGTGTGGAAATTATGTAGCTTGTCAAGTCTAACGATAATTAGTAACAGTTCAAAATATATGTGGTATAATTAAGGAAATTGGCTGCTACAAAGTATAATCCTCGGATGAAAAAAAAAATGAAAAATGAAAACCAAGAATTTAGAATTCTATGTCAGAAGAGAGAGACAAGAGTCCAGTCCTTGGACTCGCCACACTATTCACACTATTTGACACCTGTTTTTTACCGACAACACTATTATGCTACTATTTCGAAAAAATTATACTGAAGAAACTATTTTCTCACAATTGTCCGCCAATGCTACTATTTCTTTACTTATGTTCTTGAAAAATATTTTCAAACTTTTTCGTCAATTGGCTAAAATAATATGCTTTGTTTTCTATAATTTGAAACCACGTGCAGTTAAATTTTTAAACAAATAGTTAAGTTTTCAACCAAAAAGATGAATTTGCAATACAGAATATAATTTTTCTACAAAAAAATATTAATTCTCAATAAAGTACATTAACTTTTAACCAAATAAGAGAATTTTCTATCAACGTGAATTATTTTCTACCAAAAAAGATCAATTTTCAACAGAATACATACATTTTTAACCAAATAGTTGGATTTCTACCAAGTCGAATTATTTTCGACCGAAAAGGACGAATTTTCGACATAATAGCTAACCAAATAGATACATTTTCAAAGACAAAATATTAATAATCAGCCGAAAATGAAGTAGTTAAATTTTAATTTAGGAGAATTAATTTTTAATTTAAAAAACTAATTTTCTACAAAGCAGATTAATTGACAGAAATTGAAACAGTTGAATTTTCAACCCGAGATCATTATCTTTTTTTATATGTCATTTTCGACCAATTAAAATGTTAGAAAGTGTTTCAGCTTCATTTAAGGGGTGCAAAAAGTAATTCTGTACAAAAATTAATTTAAAATAAAAAATAAGACTTCAATTAAAATTATGAATCTTCAACCAAAAAAATTAACTTTCCAGAATAAAATAAGGAATTTTCAACGAGAAATGTAATATTTGATATTTCAACAAACAAAATATTTTACTTTGAAATAAAAATTATTTGTATTTAACAAAAAAAAATATTTTTCAACAAAACCCTGGAATCCTAAACTAAAACATATTAATTTTCAAATCAAAAAGATGAATTTTCAATCAAATAGTTGAATTTTCTCACAAAGAAAAATTTTTTAGTCAAGAAAGAAACAAATTTCAATCAAATTTTGACATTTTCAAACCAAAATGACGAATTTTAAACGAAATAGTTGAATTTTTAACCAAATAATTCCATTTTGAATTAAATAAACAAACTTAAAAAAGAACAATAAGAATGAAGTCTTCACTAAAAATTTAATAATGTATTTTTGAACCGAAAAAAATTATATTTCAACCAAAATATTGGGATTTTCTTATTGGATTGTATTGGTTCAGTTCACATTATGTGGAAACGAAAAAAGAGGGGAACAAGGAAAAAACTGTGAAATCTGCCATAAATAAAAAGGAATTTTTATGATTTATTGACTCAATAATAAAATTTTAAATAAACAGTAAAGGTAATTTTGTATGCTCTAAAATTAGTCCGAGATAGTGATGCATTCGAGACTATTTCGAGAAAATCCGATATTTTCTTGTAACATGTTCAGGTGAACTCGAAACGTCATGTAGATAGAGAATATTACAAAAATTGAAGATCTCAAGTCGAGACATTTTTTTCGATTCTCATTCTCCATGAATTTTCGAGTTCACCTCAATATGTTACAAGAAAACCTCGAATTTGATCGAAATCGTCTCGAATGCATCAGAAGTCCGAGGCCTGAGAGTTCTTTACTTACTGAAATTGGTATCTCTGAAACAACAAGGTGCAGAGGGATGTAAAGAGCTGAATTGATTTTACTTTTATTTATTTAAAAAAAAAGTTATTATTACTTTAAAAAAATCGGAATCTCGACTCGAGAATCTCGAAAATTTGGATTTAAGTTTCTCGATCTCCATGAATTTTTGAGTTCACATTACAAACTCACCATGTTTCAAGAAAATCTCCAGTTTTCTCGAAATCGTCTCGAATGCATCACAAGTCCGAGGCCTGAGAGTCCTTTGAGCGGTGTCAGTAGCTGTAACTTATTGAAATTGGTATGTCTGAAACAATAAGGTGGGGAGGGATGTAAAGAGCTGCATTTCTCCCTAAGGATGAATCTCCTGGAGACTGGAGGCTAGGCCTCCAGGAGTAGATGGAAGAGGAAGAGGAAGAGGAAGACGAAGAAAAGGTGGAGAAGGCAAACAATGGTCGCGTATATCATCGTGCCGCCGTCCTGCCGCGGTACGCATAGGCAAATCACCGCTTCACCACCATACTTACATACTTAGCATCCTACCAGGTTGGAGTGCCACCGTGGACCATCCACCGTCATCACAGATTCACCAACACCAACGATTAAAACCATACCAACAAAACTAAACTTGTGTGGGTTTCGCTTTGTTCTAAGCCCGCTAAAAAATCAGCGACAGGCTAAACACGCCGTCCTCTGGAATTTGAGAATCGAATGCATTAAAAGACAAGAAACCGTGGAAAGGGAGAAGGAGAGGCGCTACCACGACCAACCTCCTACCTTGCCTCCGAGCATTACATCGTTGCACCGTTGCACCAGTAGGCGCTATTGCTATTACTATTGCTATTGCTATTATACACAGTTAGTAATATGCTCTTTTCCATTTGCAGTACATTCCATTTTACAAAAATTTATTCATTGCCAATTCAAACTATTCAAGTACTCAACTGTTCAATACCTGATCAATTAAGTTGAGGATTTAAATATCTTGTTGAAAACTCGTCTTTCTTGGATCAGTCAGTTCAACTGTTTTTGGCTTCAAATTAAAATCTTTTGGGTTGAATTATCAACTAATATATTATTCATGAGAATTCATCTTTTTTATTGTAAATGCAACTTTCTTAAAAATTGACGTTGTGGTTTGGAATTATCACGGTTGCGAAAAGGAAGAAAAAACATGAAAGATTCAGGGCATTTTCGATAAACTGACATTGAAGTTAATTCTGTTATTTTGTGGTTGAAAATTCAATAATTTTGTTAAGAAGTCATTCGTTTTGTTTGAAAATTCAACTGTTTTGTTGAGAATCCGTCTTTTTTATATGAAAAGTAAACGTTTTGGATGGACTTTTTTTCTTTGTTAACTGAAAATTTCTTTTGGTTGAAAATTCGTATTTTTTATTTAAAACACATCTCTTATATCGTAAAAATTTCAACTTTTTTGTACAAAAATGCTACTGTTTGGTTGAATATTAATCTGTTTTGGTTGAATTCCTCTGTTTTTGGTTTTAATTAACATCTTATTTATCTTATATTTTTGTTGAGAATATCTTTTTGTTGAAAATGCAACAATTATTTTTTAACCGAAAATTTAACTATTTTATGTTTTGTTTAAAATTGCTCTTTTTTAGTTGAAAATCCTATATTTGGTTGAAAATTCGCTTTTTTTGTAGAAAATTATTTTTTTTTTTAATGAAAATTCAACTGTTTGGTTAAAAATTATTTTCTTGTTTGAAGATTTATAACTTTAGTTGAATATTCTATTTTTTATCTGAAAATGTAATTATTCAATTTTTATCACATATTTATCTTTATTGATAGAAATTTAGTCTTCGGGATTGAAAATTCATCTATTTCGTCGAAAATTCAACTATTTGGTTTAAAATTCATTGTTTTTTTGTCGAAGATTCACTATTTTAGCTGAAAACTCATTTATTTGTTTAGAGGCTTAACTATTTTTTGAAGATTCATTTATTCTGTTAAAAATCCATTGCTTCAGGTTTTTTTCATTTTTGCTGGTTGAAAATGTATGTATTTTGTTAAAAATTCATCGTTCTTGATAGAAAATTGATATATTTGGTTGAAAATTCATTTCTTTGGTTTAAAATGTTACTATTTTGTTGAAAATTCGTTTTTTATTATTGAAAATTCATTTTTTTAACTAATAATCTATTTACTTTTCATTGTATTTTTTTATTTGAAAATTTCGTGGTTTGATTGAAATGTTGTCTTTTTTATAGAAATTTTGCCTTTTTGGTTTGTAATTCATCTCTTTTGTTGAAAATTCATATTTTTTGCTTTGAGCCTTTTTGTAACAAATTTATTTTATTACTATAAATTGAACAATTTAGTTGGTAATGAACTTATTTGTTAAAAATTAATATATTGGCGTTAAAAATGAAATATTTTGTAGAAAATTCATCTTTTTTACTTGAAAATTCAACATTTTGGATGAAATATTTTTTCTTTATTGACTTAGAAATATTTTTGGTTGAAAATTAACTGTTTTTATTAAAGAAACTTCTTATTCCATTTGTGGTTCGAAATTTACCTTTTTGATTTGAAACCTCAACTATTTATTTGAAAATTCACGTGTTTTCTTGAAAATGATCCTTTTTTGATAGAAAAGAATCTTATAATTCACAATTCCCTCTTTTTGGTTAAAATTTCAACCATTTGGTTAAACAATTTATTTTTGGTGGAAGATTCATAATTTTAGTTGCAAATTTATTTATTTTTTGAATGAAAACTCAACTATTTGGTTGAAAGTTCGTTTTTTTTTGTTTTCATTGACGTTATTGATTTCCTGGATGTAATGTTGTTTTCATATCTAAGAGAAAAATTTATAACGGCCAGGGAAAATGAATAATTGGTTCAGGAAAAATCACAGGAATTCATGGAATTTCAAAATTGGGATTATGTAGCAACTCTGAGTATTTATATCCTCTAATTTCTAAAAGAAAGTACTTCAAGTCTAATCAGACGACCTTAAAAACAAACCAGCTAAATATCTATTATAAATCAGTTCCTAGTTCTTTTTCTAAAAAGGCTTAGATTTCCAGAATAACTTGTATCCTGAAGAAAGAGACAAATCCGACAATAAATCTTGATCCGAAAAATAATTCGGCAGTAGGGGTACAAAATCTTTTTCTGTTAACAAAACTGCCCACACTGCTTCAGCCCACGAAGGTAAAGAAAGAGTCTTGGAAACCTGTAATGTAGCAAATCTGGTCGAACGAGACACACCCGATTGTAGGCAATGTTCCGGGACGATCGTCATCATCAGGATCGGATTTCGGCCAGAACGTTACCGTCGGTATTACAGTTATTTATGGAGAGGATCAACTCTCAACAGCCAGGATCGCTCCGGATAGCTACACAAAATCGGGTCACCCAGGAGTATACGAAGTTTTGTTTCTCCAAACAGTTTTGCGGTCGACCAAACCTGCAAATTGCCTTAATTTATGGACAGATCTCGCACGTATCAGAGATCGTCTCACACTCAATCTTACGCTTGGATTCTGGAAAGCCAAGGATGATCCAAGTTTCGCTACGGGCAATATTTTAACTTACTTGCATTCAAAGGAGCGTCTTGTATTCCTATGTCGATTTTAATCCGATGGCCTCAAAAGAAGTAAAAGAAAATTTAGGGATTAAAACATGCAAGTTTTAAAACTCTCTTGTAGGAAAGATTTTAATCTGATCTATTGGAAAGAACTTTTATAAAATTAGAAGACAACCATTTAGGCAACTTTGTACTAAATTTCAAGATCAATTTTTTGCAGGCAATGTTACCTTCAGTATTCCCAAAGGCGTGGCTTCTGACAAGTTCCTTGTCTCATCAAGCGGTGTTGTGACTCTTCGCTCTCCACTTGACAGAGAAGACATTTCTCATTACTCTGTACCAGTGCTCGCCAGATCTAGCAAATTGCTCGATATGACAACTCTAGATGTCGTTGTTCTCGACGAAAATGACAACAATCCAGAGTTCAAATCGGGATCCTGCTATAGATTGCAAGTACCTGAAAATCAAGAAGCTGCTGCTATCCACACCATCGCAGCCGTCGATGCAGATGAAGGAAAAAATGGGGAAATATTCTACAGCATTATTGGTAAGTCAGCATTGAAATCCTCAGTGATCTTCTTCAATGGATCTGATCTGCAAGTTGAGTAATTGTCTGTTTATTCTTTATTTTCCAGGTGGGAATGTTGGAGCGAAATTCAGACTCGACCCTACAACAGGTGTCCTTTCAATGTCTAGTCTTGACCGAGAGACAGTTCCAAAGTACATCCTGACAATATCTGCCAAAGACAAGGGTCGACCAAGCCTGGAAACGAGATGCAATCTGACAGTGATTGTACTTGATGTTAATGACAACGCGCCATCATTTGTTCAGAATCAGTACAGCGATTCGAGACCACGCATGGGACAACTGAACCAGGAAGGTGGCAACTTTGGTCAGAGTGCTTTTAATCCATATGGATCGGCCAATTATCATCCGGGGAAATATTTCACTACGATTTCCGAGGACATTCCGCCTGATTCAAGTGTCATGCAGGTCAAGGCTTCTGATCCTGACAAGGGTGATAATGGCAAGATCACTTACGCCATCGCTGATGAGACAACCTGGCTCTTCAGGGTTGACAACCTCACTGGTGTCATCACTACCTCCGGGTGAGTTTTATTTAAAAGTTGTATATTAGAATGCATGAGATGCAAATCCAAAAGATTTATTTTCATTCTGAGCTCTAGGTTTGTTTTTTGCCAGTTGGATCTTTATAAAATCATGGAAATATTTGTGAAATCTTTGCAATATTTCTGAAATTTTTTTAATCTTCTGTTATCTTTGAACTTTTTGTGAAATCTTTCAAATCTTTTGAAATGTTTATGGTATCTTTTGAAAGTTTATGTAAATTTCTTCAAAATCTTTTAAATCCTCTAAAATTTTTTGAAATTTTTGAATCTTTTAAATGTTTTGAATTCTTTATAACATTTAACATTTTTGTAAAATCTTTCAAATCTTTTGAAATGTTTATGAAATGTTTTGTAAATTTCTTAGAAATCTTTTATTTTTTGAAATTTGAAAACAATTTTTGAAATCATCGTATGATTTATTGAATTTTTGAAATTATTGTGAAATCTTCCAAATCTTAGGGAAAACCTCTCAAATATTTTGAAATATTTTGAAATTTATAAATTTTTTTTTGAAATTTTCGTAATATTTTTGAAATCACTAAAATTTTGTAAAAAATTATAATCTTTGTAAACTTTGTTGAACTTATTGAATCGTCCTGAAATCTTAAAAAAAATCTTTGATATCTTTCTAATGTCTTTCAAATCTTCTGAGATTTTTTTAAATCTGTTGAAATTTGTGTAAAATCTGAATTTTTTGTAAAATCTTCGAATTTATTGTGAAATGTTTGAAATGTTTGTAAAATTGGTTAAAGTCTGCAAATATTTTGGTGTGTTTAAAATCTTTTTAAATCTTTGAAATATTTGTGAAATACTTAAAATATTTCGAAATCTCTGAAATCATCGAACATTTTATGATAAAAATTAAATAAAATTTTTGTAAAGTCTTTCAAATATTTTCAAATCTTTGTAAATTTGTTGGCAATCTTTCTGAAATCTGAGAATACTGATATTTTTTTTCAATCTTTTGAGACCTTTGAAATCTTGATAAAAATTTTCAAACCTTTGAGAATCTTCTGAAATATTTTGATATTTGTGTGGTTTCCTTTGAAATCTTTCTAAAATCTGTGTGAATTTTGTTAATCTTTCTGAAATCTCTTATGTCTTTGCAAATTCTTTAAATATTCTGTAATTTTTTTGTAATGTTGGAAATCTTTTAAAAATTTTTTGTGAAACAAAGAATTTACTTTGCAAATGTGGTTTAAAATCTAAGCAAAATCAAAGATTCAGAATTACGCAAATCAGACAAAGAATCTCAAAATTTCGGAGCTCACAAGATTCAGCGACTCAAAAACAGTTTCAAATCTCGCTGGAGAACTCGGCAATTTTTCAGAACTTCCAAAATCTTCGCTAATCTTCAACAGATCCTCGAGATGTCTTATAAAATCTGTCGAGCGACAGTGAGAAATCTGCAATCTTAAATCGCTAAGTGCGACTTTTAATTATTTTGGTATAACGGGATGTAAATGATTTCAGAAGTGAATAACCTCTCGTTATGTAATCTTTAAAATCTTTGCGAATTTATATAAAATCTCTTGTATCTTGAAATCTATAGTGTACAGTGTACACTCAAAAGAAGAAAGGTTAAACGAATTCATTTTTTAATACTGAAAGTATTATTAATATAATTCTAGAATTGTTTTAAATTTGATAATAATAATAATAATAATAATAATAATAGTTTCGTATTAAGTAATATTATTTAAAATCTATTTAAATTTGAATTAATTATTGATCGAATAAGAAATAGTTAGTAAATAAGTAAATCCGCAACTTTGTTCAAAAACATATCTCAAAAAATCTGGCAAAATAATGAAATTTGGAAATCCGACATATCCTTCAGAGACCCTGCGTATTATTCTATTTCTCACATTCCATCTTTCACCCTCTTGGAATGACTAACACACCCATTCATGGTAGATATGCACCTATTAATTCATTTCCGTCGTGCATTCGCCGGCTTCGCCTCGCTTTTTCTTCTCCCTTCGGCTAATTTCATCCTGGCGTTAATTACCGCGACCTTTATTGCTCACCCGATTAGGATCGCGAGGATATTAAGTTGGTGGAAGGTCGTAAAACAGACGGAAAGAGGATGGAAGGGAGTGGCCGGTGGAGGTCTCGCGCGTGGTAGGATCGTCATAAAATTATAAATTCAGCTGATGCACCATAGCCGATTAGATTAGACGATTCCGTATGCATTACCCGTATGGACTTGCGCTGCTATACATGTACGAGTGCATATATTCCTCATCGGGATTCCGCGTCCAGTAAACTGGCATCTGTCTCCTTCGTTCCAGCGAAGACGTTAACGAAGATGTTGCGATTTTCCGCTGCTTCCGTTCAAGGTCGACATGAACGCGATCATCGAACGATCATTGTTAATTACACGATCTACTATCTCATCCGGCCGACACGTAAATTTACTTTACGTCGTGCCTACAAGATTATGATCGCTGTAAACGAGCCGCGATAAATTAGCTTTGCTGAAAAAGAGGAACTTTCAATAATTTCACGGAATTTCCCAGCTCTCGGTGTAATTAAAGTATTTACGGTTTTGGCTTAGCGGAAGAAAGTCTGCAAATTGCTTGGAAACGTTGATTTATCGTCGTGCAAGTCAATTGGGTTCGTACTTGTATTAGAGGCTGGCAGAACTGCCACAGAGTTACGTTTTTTTAAATCACTTTTTAAAGAAAAAGTCACTATAGACTCTTTTTTTAAGGGAAAGGCCACTTTAGTCAGTTTAATCCATCTCATTTTAGATTTATGCTGAAAAAGAAGAAAATTTAATTAATATATGTATGAAATCTGTAGTAATATGTAGTATGAAAATCTTATTAAATATCAGAATTCACACTCTTCTCCGTATTCCTCGCTTTTTTCCCTTTTTAAAGAATTCCTCGTTTTTTCTGGAAACTTTCCCTTCTTCTTGTTTTTGAATTTAAATGCGAACTTAATTAGAAAATCCAATTATTTTTGGTTGAAGAGTCTATTTTTATATTTTCAGTTAGAAATTTTATTATGTGGTTGAAAATTTAATTATTTTATTGTAGTCATATTATTTGGTCGAGAATAAACTTTTTTGTTGCAAATTCGTCTCGTTTGGTTGACATTACAACTATTTGGATCTAAGTTCAATTTTTTTGTTCAAAATTTCGTTTTATTTTCGATGAAAACGCAACTATTTGGTTGAAAATTCAGCTTTTTTGTTTGACAATTACCTATTTTTTTTTAAACACTCATATTTTCGGGATTAAAAAAAAAAAATTTTCGTGCAAAATTCAACTCTAGTTAAAAATGTAGCTTCTTGGATCGAAAATTATATGTATATATATTTTAAATTCATATCTTTTCTGGTAAAAATGTTATTTCTCGGTTAAAACTGCAACTGTTTGTTTGGCAATTAATCATTTGATTTGGTTGAGGGTTCAACTATTTTGTTAAAAATTAATTTTTTGTTAAAGATTCATGATTTCAGTTGAAAATTTATATCTTTGATTAGAAATTCATGTATTTTGTTGAAAAATCTTAATTTTCGGTAGAAAATTTATCTTCTTGAATAAAATTTCTTTTATTTTGTGGAAAATTGATGTATTTTGTGGAAAATTCGTCTTTTTATAGAAAATGTATTTTCTTGGTTGAAAATCAATGCTTCTGGTTAAAAATTCATCAATTTTACTGAAAATTATCCTCTTGGTGGAAATTTAGTATTTTTCAGTTAGAAATTCTATTTTTTGGTTGAAAATGAAACATCTGTTTTGGCTGAGGATTCAATTATTTTGCTGATTATTCTTCATTTTTTGTTGAAATATTAACTATTACATTTTTCACCAAGAATTCATCTTTTTGGTTGAAAAATCAATTGCTTGTTTGAAAATTGAACTTTATTAATTGCTATTTTTTTAAATTGAAAATGCATTATTTTAGTTAAAAATTCATCACTTTCTTTGAAAATTTAACTATTTTGTTAAAATATCTTCTTTTAATTGATATGTTTACCTAACAATTTAACTATTCCATTTTTTATTAAAAATTTTTATTTTTTGAGTAGAAACTTTAACTATTTCGTTGAAAATTCATATATTTTGTAAAACTTTGACATCATGGGTAGAAAATTAATCTTCTTGGTGGAAAATTGATCTTTTTGGTTGAAAATCCATGTTTTTGTTGTAATTTCATCTTTTTATAGAAACTTTATCTTCTTGAAAATGAATATTTTTGGTTAAATATTCATCTATTTTATTGAAAATTCATTTCTTTCAGTAGAAATTTAATCTTTTCAGATGAAAAATGCAATAGTTTAGTTGAAAATTATTTATCTGTTGTCTTTTTTAGTTAAAATATCGTTTATTGTTATAAAAATTATTCTAGCAATAGTAAATTTCGTTTCATCCACGAATTCAGCAATATAATTTCATCTGATCATGCAAATTCAAGCTAATAAATTAATTACGGGCCTCTTTTTCTGTAAAAAATAGTCACTTTTAGTCACTTCTTCGCTTAAATTAGTCACTGGCAGCTCCGGGCTCGTTACTATAGTTATTATTGTGGAAAACCATGAAACAGAAGCTTTTGAGCAAGGAGAGAAAATTTCCAAAAGCGTTATCCTCGCGAAAGGGCTGGAAGATTAAGGCTGAAACGGTTGTCCATTCCATTTGGTAAAAGGGGATGAGAAGTTTCAAGACGAGCGGGTTCTCGACTCTTTGTTTATTAATCTGCATTTCTCGGTGTATGTGGTTCTTGTCTCGTGTCGTTTCGTTCCAGAGGAATAATGCCGCCCGAGGGAAGAGGAACGATGTCGATGATGGTAAAGAAGGTGGCGGTGAAGTAAGAAGCAAGAGGTGGAGGATTCGCTGGTGCGGGGAACTTTTGCGGTGCGACAGCCGTGTGTCATTTCAGCGAGACACCATGTGGCATTTCAATGCATTATTTCAGCCGGCAAAAAGCCTGATATGCAAAACCAGCCACGGCTTCTCGTTTCTCGGTTCTTCTTCAGCTTCACCCTCTGCTTCTTCTTACCTTCTCGCTCTTCTCCTTTCTCTCTAGATCCCTCTTACGTCTCCGTCTTTCGCGAACAGGAGTCTACTTCGTGTTGTCGTTACCTTTAGAATCCGTGTTGCCGGCCAGGAGATATTAACCATATATTTGCGTTCCCAGCATCTGAATAAACTAAAATCAAAGTTTATCTTCTAAAAAAGATGTTTATGCAGAAGCTAATAGAAGATTCCTGTAATCTCTCTCTGATATTTCAAATAACTTATTGAACACGAAGGAAGCGTTACAAATAACGTGAGTCGAATTTATTAACTACGCAGGTCTTCCGAGTAATTAAATTCCACTCGTATTGAATTTAAAAGAAAAAAGACAAGACCAAGATGCCATAAAATGACCATTAATAATCCGTTCTTTATGTTCGCAGAGCGCTGGATCGGGAACGTCAGAGCAGCTACAATTTCCTGGTGGTGGCGACTGATGGTGGCAAGGATGACGCTAAGCGAACTTTGATTCCAGTGGAAATAAACGTCAGTGACATCAACGACAACGCACCTGTCTTTGAAGTATATCCATTCGAAGCGAGAGTGCCAATGTCCACTCAACCCGGCCAAAATGTTATCAAAATTAAAGCAACTGATGCTGATCATGGTCCCAATGGAGAAATTGTTTATACCTTTTTGCGGGAACAGGATAAGCCAAAATTCCGAATTCATCCGAGCACTGGAGTCGTTACTGCGACTTCTTCACTCGCGCAAGAAAACGGCAAGGTTTACCACCTAGAAGTTCTAGCTCGAGACAAAGGAAATCCTCCACTGAGTTCGCGGGGATTGATTAAAATTCGTGTCGGTGATCTTGGAGAGATGACGCCTGTGCTTAAGTTTCAAAACGACACTTACGCAGTCATTGTTCAGGAAAATTCATCAAAGGGTACCGAAGTCCTTCAAGTCACCGCGGTTCGTTCCGATGGACGACGTCAGCGGATTTCCTACTCGATTGGCACGGGCAATGATTTCCGGAGCTTTGATATTGATGAGGAGTCAGGGCTGATTCGTGTCAACAACCCTGCGAGACTTGATGCCGAACTTTGGAACGATCTTAGCGTTTCTGATATAACAGCTGATGTGGGAGATGAACGAGCGGAAAATTCCTGGGGCAGATCCCTTGATGGACAACAGGCGAAGGAATCACCGAGGGAAAGTTCGAGGCATGTTCTGACTTTGGTGGCGAGAACTGCGGGACCGGAACCTCTGGAGGCTTATGCGAAACTCATTGTGAGGGTTTCCGACATCAATGACAATCCACCGATTTTCACACAGAGTCAATATTCGGCGACGGTTTTGGAAGGAAATAGTAAAGGCGATTTCGTTGTCAAGGTAAGTGATTAGACAAATTAGTTTCTTTTAATTTTGAATCTGGATATCTCTTATCGCGAGTTGTCTAATCGAGAGGCGGCGGAACCCTGGGGGCACAGATCGTTTCAGTTTTTATACAAATTTACCTGGAATCTTTGTGAAATGATTGATGTTTTTGTGACATTTTCTTAATCTATTCGAACTTTTTACCAAATATTTGAAATATTTTATAAATATTTGATAATTTTTTTGAAATGATGGAAATCTTTGAGAAATCATCGAAACCTTTGTGAGATCTTTTAAATCTATCCGAACCGAAATCTTTTTGAAATATTTGACATATACGAAATTGTTGAAATCTTTGGGAAATCATTAAAGTTTGTGAAATCTTTAAAATCTATCTGAAATCTTTGCTTAACCTTGAAAATATTTGTGATATTTTTGGGAAGTCCTGAAAATGTTGTGAAATATTTGGAAATCTTTACGAAATATTTAAACTATTTTAGAAGTATTTGATAATATTCGTAAAATTATTAAAAGTTTTGGAAAATGATTTAAATCTTTGTGAAATCTTTTAAATCTATCCCAAAATATTATTCAAATATTTGAAATCTTTGGGAAGTTATTCAATTCTTTATAAAATATTTGTACAAAAATCTGAAATTGTTGAGATCTTTGGGAAATCATTGAAGTCTGAAATTTTGTTAATTTATCCGAAATCTTTGTGAATGCTTTAAGATCTGTATGATATCTGTAGGAAATCATTGAAAACTTTGTGATATATTCGGAAATATTTACGAAATATTACAAATATAAAAAATATTTTGTAATTACGTATTTGCCAATATTTCAAAAATTATTGAAATCTTTAGAAAATATGTGTAGAAAAATGTGAAATTGTTGAAATCCTCGGGAAATAATTGAAGTCTGAAATTTTAAAAAATTTAATTCAAATTTTTGTGAAACCTTTAAAATCTTTGTGTGAAATATTTGAAATCTTTGGAAATCTTGACGAAATATTTAAAATATTTTATAAATATTTTATAATATTTTTGAGATCATTGAAATCTTTAGCAAATCATTGAAATCTTCTGGAAATCTTTTAAATCTATGCAAAATCTTTACGAAATATTGGAAATTTTTTGGAAATCATTTAAGTCGTTGGGAAATCTTTTTAAAGTATCCAAATCTTTGCGAAATATTTAAAATCTTCGTGAAATCTTTAAAAAATCATTGAAATATTTTTGTAAAATATTAAAAATATTTTCAAACTAGATGATAATATTTGTGAAATTGTTTAAATCTTTGGGAAATCATTGAAATCTTTGTGAAACGCTTCTGAAATATATGGAATATTTCTGAAACATTTGTAAAACTATTGAAATCGTTGTGAAATCGTTCGGAAATCATTTATACTTCGGGGAATCTTTTAAATCAATCCGAAAGCTTTGTGAAATTTTTCCGAAATATTTTTGAAATATTCAGTAATATTAGTAAAAATGATTGAAATCTTTAGAAAATAATTGAAATATTTATTAAACCTAATAAATCTATCCGAAGTCTGCGAAATATTCGAAATTTTTGCGAAATATTTTAAATCTTTGCGAAATATTTTTAATCTATGCTAAATATTCGAAATCTTTGAAATCTTTTTAGAATCTTTTAAAACTGTCTGAAAATACACCATTAAGCCGTTTCCCTTTCGGGGTAGGCGTGACTCACTCCGTTGGAAGGGGAGTATTGTGAGGAAGGGTTTATAGAATTTTTAGATTGATCTAGAACCACCGTTTTATTTATATAAATATTAAGGTAGTTCCACAACACTGCTCCGACCCAAGTTGTTGATCAATCTCTCTAGCGATCACCACAAGTTTGCGAAATATTACAATCTTTGTGAAATCCTTAGAAAATTATTGATATCTTTGTAAAATATTTGAAATGTATTCGAAATATTTGATAATATTTGTGAAATTCTTTAAATATTTGCGAAATATTTGAAATCAGTAAGACATCTTTGTGAAATCCTCGAAATATTTTTTAAAGACTTGTGAAATTAATAGAATTTTTGCGAAATAACTGGGAAATAATTTATGCGTTTGTGAACTCTTTTAAATCTATCTAAAATCTTTGCGAAATATTTGAAATATTTGAAGTCTTCATCATTGAAGTCTTCTTCTTTCTGAAATCTTTAGAAATATTTGCGAATCTTCGCCCCATCTAGAGAAAAGAAGTTCCGCCGTTTCTGGTCTCATCGAATATTAAAAAAAAATAATTTTCTTGATTGCAGCTGACAGCAAGTGATGCTGATCAAGGATTGAATAGCAGAATCTTGTACCATATTGTGGATGGAAATCCAGATAACGCTTTCACCATAAATCCACCATACAGTGGGGTAGTGCGAACAAATATCGTTCTGGATCGTGAAATTCGTGAACAGTATCGATTGACAATCATCGCGACAGATCAGGGCAATCCTCAGTTAACTGGCACAACTGCACTCAGCGTCCGAGTGATTGACGTCAACGACAATCAGCCCACCTTTCCATCATCGCCAGATAGTGTCATTTCCGTTTCTGAAGGTGAGTGAGCAATTACTAATTTAAATCAGGACACGAATTCTTTTATCTTTAGCACATCTATAACTGAAGCTGAATTCTGAGCTGATTCCTTTTCAATTAAGATGAAAAATAACTGCATTCAAGTTATCGATCAACCTAAAAAATTATAAGGCTCGTTCTGGTCATGGAATATGTGAAAGGCAAACTTGATTTATTACTCTGAACATAAAAAATCGTGCTCCTGTGTTCTCGTGATAAATAGTGCAGCTGCTGCACGGTAGAAATATTATCTCGTGAAGGTCATTGCATTTGAACCTTTCCTCAAGAAACTTGAGAATTATTCACGAAGTCTTTATTCGGCGTTTCGCTTTGTGCGACTATAATTAGTAATTAATGAAGCTCATTTAACTATCGCCCGATATAATCCATTTTATCTCATAGCGGTGATTACTGATCAGAAATGATAATTTAATACAATTCTTTCAATACGCTTCTTGCAGGCATCAGACTCATCACACTTTTGACACTGTTTTGAGCGATTACACTATTTCTCGGTATTTCGAAAATATGACTAAAGAAGATGAACTTTCTACCAACAGAGATAAATTTTCAATTTAGAATGACAAAATTGTAAGCAATAAAAATTTCTTAGTCAATAAAAAGAAAATTTAATCGAAAATGTTGAATTTTCAAACTAAAAACATAAGCTTTAAAAAAAACATTTGAATTTCCAACAAAAAAATGAATTTTCAATTAAGACCATTATTTTTTTCTATCAAAAAAGATTAACTCTCAACAAAATACTGACATTTTCAACCAAATAGTTGAATTTGCAACCAAGAAGATTAATTTTCTACACAAAAATAAAACGAATATTTAACAAATTACGTACATTTTCAACTAAATAGTTTGAACAATGTATATGATGTTAAATCTGAATCCAAATTTTATTTGAATTATTTCTAGCTTATATTTTTGTCGTGTCTAAAAACATTGGACTAATTAGTTAGTTTTGTAAACCAAAAATGGTCAATTATTAACCAGAAATCAAATGGTTAAATTTTAATTTAAGAGAAGCCAAAACACGAATTTTCTACAATAGAGTTGAATTTTTAACCCGAGAACATGAATTTTCCACATAAAGTTCATTTACAAACAATCAGATGAATTATCAATAAAAAATTTAAATTTTCAATTAGGGAATTTAAATTTAGATTAAATAAAATAAATCTTCAGCTGAAATTATGAATCTTTAACCAAAAAAATGAACTTCTAACAAAGCAGTTCAACTTTCAAACAATGAGTTGAACATTCGGCCTAAAAAGATGAATTTTCGACGAAAAATATATTAATTTATTTCTTAACAAAAAAGATTTTATTTGTAAATAAAACAGATTTAACCAACAAAGAATATCTTTTGATAAAATACTTGAATCTTTAATTAAAAGCGATTAATTTCCAACTAAACAGTTGTATTTTAGACAAAAAATTGATTTTTTTATATAAAAAAGACGATATTTCAACAAAATACATCAATTTTCATCGAATGGTTAAATTTTTTACTTAATTATTGAATTTTTAAGCCAAAAATAATAATCTTATACAAAACACTTCAATTTTTAACCTGAGAGTATGCATTTTTAACAAAAAAGTGTATTTCAACCAAACAGTTGCATTTGAAAAAAAATTATTTTATACCAAAAAAAATATATTATTTAACAAAATATATCAATTTTAAACGTTATTGAAGAAATAAAGAAAACGTTCAATCAAATTGTTGTATTTTTAAGGCAAAAAAACGAATTTTCAACAAAAGAGTTCAATTTTCCACCAAAATATATTATTTTCAATAAAATAATTCTATTTTAAACCAAATAACATTTTTAAATAAAAAATAATAATTCTTAACTATAAATTTAGTAGCAAAATATGAAAAGTATGTGCTGGCTTATACTTTAAGATTGTAGACTAAATAATAACATTGAAAATAAATATTAAAGTTCATTCTTAAGACATGAAAAATGTTATGACACTATTTTTTTAAATGGTGACACTATTTTTACTATTTTTGATCTCTGAAGTGAGTTTGAGGCATGCTTTGTGTGATAATATGTGACGCGTTCCGAATAAGGGACCTAAGTCCAAACGCCAATTGAACAAGTCTTTTTTTCTGACTTCAACAATTTAATGATCAAGTTTTAATTGACATAAAACGCTCATAATCAGAAAATCTATTTGTGGATGCTTAGGGCCCTTTCTTCTGAATGCGTCGTCATATCTGTAGAAAATGAACCGAAGTGGACTCATTGGGTCATTTGAAATACTGATGAGCGCTCTGCAAGTTGCATTGAATCGTATCTGTCAATGAGGAACAATATGGTGGCTCGTTGAGAAGAAAGAGATTCGAAAGTGAGAGGAAGAGGGCAAAGAAACGCGCGCCGCAGCAGCCAACACTATAAGTTATGCAGATTGTTCCGAACAGTTGGACTTTAATGCCGGCATAAATCCTTTACCACTTAACTTTATACTTCGAAAGCGCCCGGCTCCCACCTATTTCTTTCTCTCTTTTACTTCCCCGATACTTCCCTCTCTCTCGATCCACTTTCCTCCACTTAGGATAACAGGGCGTTAAGTTCGGTGCGATTTCATACTTCTGCGTGGGCGACCACAACAGGCAAAATACCTGCTAGCATTCAGATGTAGGGCTCACCTCGAAACTCGAACGGTAAGGCGCTTTTAACCCATTTTGACCCCAAGCTCACAAACTCGATATCTCATCTTCCGTTTTTGCACGTGTACTTTGTGTTCAAAGTGCCGTTGTAAAAAATGAGTCGTGAATCTCAAGAATGCAATTTTTTCCTTCTCTTCAGACTTACTTGCAAGACTTCAATTTTTCAGTTGTTAAACTCCCGAACGTTAAACTGATCCGGGGTGAAATCGACTCAGGAGAAAATTAAACTAGGGATCATTTTTCGAAATTAGCTTCAGTCGCTTCAGTAAACTAGCTGATGGGGAGCTTCCACATATTACGTGACGCCATTTTCAAGGATTTTTCACTCAGCCCTCCCTCCTGTGACTATTTTTGTTCACACTCCTATTTTTAAATACGAAGTATGATTGTAATTTTATATGAAACAATGCATGATTAGGTAAAACTGCACTCCAAATCCCATATAATAACAGTTTCGGGGGTTGCCTCGGACTGGCCTTGTTACTAAATCGGTACCCTCGAAATGTAAACAATAAGGGTCGCCTGTACCGTTTCCAATTGGAATGCATAATAGTGCGCAATATACTCAACTTGGTACTCGCGCACTGCGGTCCTTCCGAGGCGAGAGACGCAACCGTCTCTTGCCCTGCCTCCTGAGAAACTGCGTGGGCCAGTAGTTCTAGGAATTACATAATCGGGCTGAACTGGATTAATAGAATCCAATGAGGAAATCTAACTAATCTTGCTGAAAAATTGTCTTTTTGGATAGAAAATCCGCGCCATTGGATTGAAAATACATCTTTTGAAAGAAAAGTCATATTTTTAAATTAAAATTTCATCCTTTATGGTTAAAAGTTAATTTTTATTTATTTAAAAGTCTACTGTTGTATTCTTCATCCATTATTCATCTCTTTTGGTTAAAAATTAAATTATTCTGTAAAAAATTCAACTATCTGGTTACAAAATCATCTCTTTTGGCAGAAAATTACTCAAAATTCGTCTTGTTGTTGGAAAAATTCACCCTTCTGGATTGAAAATTCACTTTTTGATAGAAAAAAGTCATCATATATTTAATTGAAAATTGTCATCTTTTTTTTATTGAAAAGCCTATTATTATATTTTCAGTCCATAATTGATCTCTTTTGGTTAAAAATAGAACTATTTGACTAAAAATCTAGCTTTTTTGTTGAAAATTGATCTATTTTGTTAAAATAAAATCACTTTTTTTTTTATCGAAGACTCGACTGTTTTGTTGAATCCATCTTTTTGGTAAGAAAATCCGTTCTTTTGGATTGAAAATTCATCTTTAATGGTTAAAAGTTAGGTATTTACCTTTTTCAGTTAAAAAATCTACTATTAGATTAAATTTTTTAATTATTTTGTTGAAAATTCATCTTTTTGGATAGAAAATGCGTACTTGTGGATTGAAAATTCATCTTTTGGTATAAAAGTAAGGTTTTTTATTTTTAGATTCATCATTCTTAATTAAAAATTAACCTTTTTGTTGAAAATTCATATTTTTGCGTGTAAAAGTTACATGTTTTGTAACAAAATCGACTTCTTATGAATTATTTGTAGCCAGATATTTATAGATCGATAATAGATTTATAGATAGTTTGAATCCAAAATCCTCTTAAGCATTGATGCACTCTTCTCGACTTTTTATGGCGTTTGTAGCAAGAAACAAATACGCTGGAAACAGGATATTACCTGTTGGACATGTGTCATCTGCAAGTACTTCCTGATTTTGATCTGAGCATTCCTCGGGTCTCACTTTAGTTGAACGTGCACA
>JAWWLR010000004.1:40148201-40158897 GCA_035041075.1 Acraspis erinacei | reverse complement strand
AATGGGATCGAATAGTCATCCCAAAAAATTCTTAAAATTGGTAAGGGGGAAGGACTATTCATCCGGAAAAATTCAGAGAGTTTGAAAATAGGATAGAATACTCATCTCAAAAAATTCAGCGATTTGAAGAACAGGATGAAATAGTCATTCCGAAAAATACTGGAAGTAGGAAAACGGGAAATGAATATTTCCCAAAAATTCAGGAAGTTGTAAAAGATAATGGACTAGTCCAGAAAAATGCAGGAGTTGTAAAAGAGGATGGACTAGCCCTGAAAAAATCCGGGAACTGTAAAAGAGTATGGACTAGTCATGCCGAAAAATTCAGAAAGTTAGAAAAGCGGATCGGATAGTAATCCAAAAACAGCCTCGAATTTAAAAAGGGACACGGACTTGTCTTAAACTTGTCTTGTTGGAAAATAGGATGGAATACTTATCCCAAAAAATTCTGAAAGTTGGAAAAGGGCATGAACTAGTTCCGAAAAAGCAGGGAGTTGTAGAACAGGATGGTCTAGTCATCCAGAAGAATTCTGGGTATTGGAAAATAGGATGGAATGGTCATCCCAAAAATTCTGAAAGTTTAAAACGAGCATGGACTAGCTCAGAAAAATTCAGGGACTTGAAAAAGAGGACGGAATAGTCCCAACTTAAAAAATGGGATCGAATACTCATCCCAAAAAATTCTTAAGATTGGTAAGGGGGAAGGACTAGTCATCCGGAAAAAATCAGAGAGTTGGAAAATAGGATGGAATACTCATCTCAAAAAATTCAGCGATTTGAAGAACAGGATGAAATAGTCATCCCGAAAAATACTGGAAGTAGGAAAACGGGTAATGAATATTTCCGAAAAATTCAGGAAGTTGTAAAGGATAATGGCCTAGTCCAGAAAAATGCAGGAGTTGCAAAAGAGGATGGACTAGTCCTGAAAAAATCCGGGAAGTGTAAAAGAGTATGGACTAGTCATGCCGAAAAATTCAGAAAGTTAGAAAAGCGGATCGGATAGTAATCCAAAAATAGCCTGGAAGTTAAAAAGGCGCACGGACTTGTCTTAAAAATTCAAGGACGGTATTTTCCGAATTTTTTTCGCTTCCTCGCAGAAACCTCTCCAATCTTCCTGTTTATATCTGCTCATATTTTTATTGTATTTATACTGAGCCGTCATATAGATGTCCCAGTCGGATGTATTTAGTTCTATTTGCCCTGTTGCAAAACGCTCTTATCTTTTTAGGGTGCTTCTGCAGGTGGGTGTTCCACCATTCTGTTCACTTTCTAGACTTGATTGAGCTTGTAGGGAAATAGTTTTCATATGATGTAGGCAGAGCCTTTCGCATAAAATCCGCCGCGTGCTCCAACTCACCAATGTTACCATACTTTGTGGAGAATTCTACAAGCCTCCCTTTTAGTTCCCCTTGAGTTGAGTCTCAAAGTGCATTTTTAGGGTTTCTGATCTATGAAACCGCCGGATTTCCAAGGACTAGTTGAAAAAAGATATATTTATGGTCCAGGAGGGGGTCCTCATCGGAGAATCTCCAACTCACTACCTTGGTCCTCAGTTCATTTGAGCATAGAGTCAAATCTGGTTTTAATTTTGAAAGTAGGAGTATCGCCCCGATTCAGAATATCCAGCTCAGTGCCCGCTAGGTAATCGATTAAATCTCTTCCTCTGTTGTTGGTGTTTGGACTCCCCGACTCTGTATGGTGAGAGTTCCTATCACAACACAAAATCATATAAAGTCTTTTCTCTTGGCAGTCCCGAATTAGAGTCTCCACCGCGCCCACCTCGCCCAGAACCAGGGGGTGCTGACTTAGGGCCACCGTTTTGGAAGTAGCGGCATTCGACTTTTTCACTTTTCGCTACATTGCTACCCAAAGAATGACTCTACACTACTCTTAACGATGAAGAATTGTAGATAAAGGATCGCGATACATGACCGAAGAAAGAAAAGCGCCATTGAAGATCGTTTACCCTCTGGTTTTGACAAAACTCTTACTGTGTTCACTTAGGACCACTCTTCCTTATCAAATTTATTCCGATTTTTTTAACGTCCTCACTTTTTTGAATTTGAAAAGAACAGGAAGTTTTTAGTAACATAATTAGTTATATTTGTAGAGGTATCTTAAAATAAAACTGTATAAAAAGGGGATTGGAACAGAAATAAAGTAAATACAATTGTTAGTTAATCACTCTTTTATTTTAAGAGGTATTACCTAATGATTTTCGCAGGTTGTTAGTTGGAAATATTTTTATCGAAGATATTTATTTTGTATTTACTGGCCAGGAGAACGTGGAGATATTGGGCCAAAATTAATTCTACGAGGATCATCAGAGCTTGGACTATGAGCTGTAGGGAAGGAAGGAAGACGCCGCAATGCTCGCCCTTGGGAATTTGTACGAATTACAAGTAAAGGATGAGCGTTTGGATTCGTAGGCTCAGTTGGTTGAACATTTTCAGGCTGAGAATGCGGATTTTGAGCTGGCGGCGCAGGCGCAGTAGGCGCAGCAGGTGGAGCAAGCGCAGTAGGCGCAGCAGGTGGAGCAAGCGCAGTAGGTAGAGCAGGCGAAGCAGGTGGAGCAGACGGATTGTTATGGTCAATTGGAGGAGTAGTCTTGAACTGTAAACTCAACTCTGTAAAAATAAAGATTTTATTTTCATAGAATTTTTAAATGGAAAGCTTACAAAATCAAAAAAATAAATTTCATCGTGGGATTGCAGAACCAGAAAACCAATAAAAGGGAATTTTTTAAACAGCGAAGAAGCATTCTCATACATTTTCAACAAAAAATATAATAAGTTAGTTTTCAGTCAGTACAATTAATATTCAACTAAAAAAAAAAATTTTAACAAAATAGTTCAATTAATTTTAAAATAAAAGAAAATGTTTGAGTAAAAATAGAATAGTTAAATAATCAGTAAAAATATTTAGTTTCCACCAAATTAATTTTTTAACAAAATAGTACAACTTTCAACCCAATTGACGAGTTTTAAACTAAGAAGATTAAGTTTTAGTAAAAAGAATACATTGTCTACAAAAAATGAAATATTTAAATTTGCATTTAAAGAAGTGAATCTTTACCTAAAATAATAAATTCTCCACAAAAAATTGAATTTTCAAACATATAAATGAATTTTTAAATAGAAATTGAATATTTAATCTTCAGTTAGAATACAAATTTTTAAGCCAAAAAACAATTCTTAACAATATATATTAACTATAGAAAAGAAATTTAATTCCAAACATGGAATAGTTACATTTTCCGCTAAAAAAGATAATTTAAAGAAAAAATAATTTTCATCAAAATAGTGAAATTTTGAACAAAAACGGATTTTCTATTATAATAAACCAACAGCCAAAAAATAATTTTTAATACATCAGATCCACTTACAACTAAGTACTTGAATTTTCAAAGGAAAAAAATTCTCACTGAAAAATATAATACTCAAAATTTCAACTAAAAATTATTTTAATTTTGAACAAAAAACAGTTGAATTTAGTTTAAAAAGCTAAAGTTGCAACAAAGTATTTAAATCCTAAGCCAACAAAATTCATTTTCAAGGATGCAGTAGTGATATAAAAAGCAAAGAAAGATGCAATTTCTTTTTAGCCACAATTCCACTTTATACATTTTTATAAATTTTCGAAAAAATATGGAAATTGTGGGTCATTTATGCTAAGTTTACAATTAAGTATTTTAATTTACCATAAATTACACAAAATTCCATTTTAAACATTTTTATAAATTTTCGGAAATTTGTGGTCATTTATGGTAATTTCGTAGTTAATTAATGGTAAATTACCATCAATCACCCAAAATTCAATTTTGTACATTTATTTAAATTTTCGAAAATTTATGAATTTTTTTTAGTAATTTATGGTAATATGACAGGCAATTTATGGAACTAAAGATAATTCGCGCAAAATTCAATTTAAAAATGTTTATAAATTTCCGGAAATTTATGGAAACTTTCTTTTATTTATGGCAGTGTTATAGGTAAATATGGTAACTTGCTATAAATTGTCAAAACCTCAATTTTACAAATTTTTATGTATTCCCGTAGATTATGAAAGCTTTGGTAATTTATGATAATATTAGAGGTAATTAATGGAAACTTAGATAATTTGCCCAAAATTTAATAAATTTTTTTTATACATATCCGGAAATTTATGGAAATTTTCTGTAATTTATGGCAATTTTACAGGTAAATATGGTAACTTGCCATAAATTACCCAAAATGAAATTTGATTTTTTAAATAAATTTCCGCAAAATTTAATTTTTAACATTTTGAGAAATTTCCAGAAATTTATAAAAAATTGGGCCCATTCATGGTAATTTTGTAGGGAAATATGGTAACTTACTATAAACCACCCAAAATTCTATTTTACATTTATTTTCTTTTAATTTCCGTAAATTTATGAAAAGGTTGATTAATTTATGCTAATATTACAGGCAATTTATGGAAACTGAAGATAAATTGCCGAAAATTCAATTAAATTTTGTTTATAAATTTCCGTTATTTTATGGAATTTTTCTGTCATTTATGGCAATTTTACAGATAATAATGGTAACTTACCATAAATTACCCAGTGTGAAATTTAATTTTTAAAATAAACTTCCGAAAATTTATGGAAGTTTTGAGGATAATTTAGGATAAGTTGGCATAATTTGTCAAAAATTCAATTTTAAACATTATTATACATTTCTGGGAATTTATTACATTTTTTGGTAATTTGTGGTAATATTACAGATATCTTATGGAAACTGATGATAAATTGTCCAAAATTCAATTTAAAAATGTTTCTAAATTTCCGGAAATTTTCGGTCATTTAATGCAATTTTGTAGACAAATAGGTTAACTTACGATAAACTACCCAGAATGCGTCAGACGTTCAATTAAGTATACTGCGCGCGGACGCTGAAGATAGAGCCGCGTCTGACCATAGCAGCCTCGACCACTGCCTGGTCGGGGTAGTGCTGTAGGCGTTAAGTGGTACGAACCGCTCAGGTCAGACTTTGCGTGACTGGCCCAGTGATCGAGAATATAACATTAAGTAGCTCGCTTGACTAAAATTAATTTTCTTAAACGACAGTAAGTGAAAAATCGTGATATCGCTTTGGTTTTTAGATAGAAAAGCCATTTCTTTAATCAGGGTGGCTGCTATTTTGCCAATTTTCGTCTCCTGGCTTTCTGTCGGTTCTCCCGGTCAAGATTCGTGATTTCTTCCGGTTGAGAAAAAAAATTATCTCTCTTTGCGAAAGACAGTTTTTTTACCTATATGATAAATTGTGAAAATCGATAAGCATCAGCAAACCCTTTTTCTACAAGAAAATTTTCATACGAAACAATTACAGAAATTGAGAAATTAATTATAAATCACAATGTTTTAAGATTATGTTCAAACATTTTTTACCAATATTTAATAATTTCCCATTGAAGCATTTTGAAATTCAAAATAAGATTTTTGAATGATTTTCGACAATCTAATCACAAAAAGGAATACAAATGTATAATCTTTAAATCAAAGCCCTGCAAAGTAAACATTTTTATTTTCAATTGAAGAATAATGAAATTGAATGATTCCAGAATAAAAATTTAGAAAATAGGACAATGTCCTATTTTTACAATTCAGATTAACAAATTCAAAACTGACTATCAAGGCTTTTAATGTGCAAGTTTGGAATATTTATTAGAAAAACAGTTTTGACATTTTGAATAATTATTTCCATTTCAAACTACAATATTCTGAAGTTAAAAATTTTAAACAACTAAGAATTAATCTAAAGATTAACAATTAAAAACGACTAGATTGATTTTATTTACTAAAAGATGTAATTTCTGTCAAAAAATCTGTCATTTTCACCCTGTATAATATTTCCATCTCGACTTTATCCCGGTTTTCTCCCGGTGCAAGATTCTCCCGGCTTTCTCCCGGTTCTCCCGATTTTGCCGATTCTCCCGGGAAAGTGAACCTTTTTTAAAAATTCCTTTTATCTTCTTTACGACGATTTGAAATATTTCAAGATTTCCCGAAAATGACTAAAATTAATTAAATAATTGTTAAACCTTTTTGTATTATGTTTAAATCTTTTACAAAGAAACTTTAAAATCGCGTTAAGTCCCTACAGTAATTCCTTAACATCACTTGAATTCTTAGAAATCTTGGAAGAATTTCTTGAAAATCCTTAAACTCCTTTGATGATCCTTAAAATCTCTTGAAAATCCCTAAAATATTCGAATTCTTTTATGTTCCTGAAAAGTTCTTAAAATTTATTAAAATCTTTTTATATAAATTTTTAAGAACTTGCTTCTCATTTTGAAAATCACTAAAACGTTTTAAATAACTTTTAAATAAAATGAAACAAATCTTTTCGATTTAAATTCCCTTCAAATTCTATTAAATCAATAAAAATTCCTTGAGATTTTCTAACATAAATTAAAATCTTTTAAAATAATTTCTTTTGATTATAATTTTTCATGACGGATTGCCTAATCGCACAACAGATTTTATTTATGACACATATTTCAAAAATTCGAATTTTTTAATATCTGTATTTCTTCTTAAGAACTTTTTATAGCAATAACAGTTATTCCTGCAAAAAATACATTTCGAAAATCCATTATTTTTTTATGAAAAAAAACTATCCAACAGTGGAGAAATTTTGTTTAAAAATATTTAAGCATAAACTAATTCTGCAAATGACAACCTTTTGAAAGCTTACATAGATGGAATTTAATCCATCTATGATAAAGTTGTTTTATTGGACGATTTAAAAAGTGCGTATCTTCAAAGTCTAAATTTTTTTAGAAAAATCTTTTAAAAAAAGAAAGATGGTTTTATTAAAGTTTTTGAACTTTTGAACCACAATTTTTAGAATATAATTGAATGTTTAACCCTGAAATATGATTTTTTTATTCAAAAGCTCATTTTGAACCTAGAAATACAACCTTCCTACCATGATAAATTAATTTTTTTATAAAAAGATAAATTTTAACCAGTCGAATTAAAGAAAAATAGAAAAACCAGTTTTTATCAAAGTATTTAAATTCTCAATAAAATAGACTAATTTATTATAAGAAATGATATTTTAACCAAATACTTGAATTTTCAACTAAAAAATGTATTTTTAAAACCAAAAATGTAAAAATCAAATTTTTCATTATTAAACAAAAATTTAAAGAAAGAGCGAATATTCAACCAATAGAATTCAGAAAAAATAGACGAATAAATTTGAAACGAAATATTTGTAGAAGCCTCAATAAAAAAACATGAACTTTGAACAAAAAATTAGATAATTTTCTAATTAAAAATAATATTGATAAAAAACACGGATTTTGACCAAATAGTTGACTTTCCAAATTTTGCTCTACAATATAAGATGAATTTTATACAAAACCACGAATTTTCAGAAAATACATAAATATTCTACCAAAGATTATAATTTTTAACTTATAAATGAAATAATTTGCTCCCAAAAAAGTAAATTTTATACCAAATAAGACCAATTTTTATATCAATATTTTAAGTTTCAACTATAAAATAAAAATTTTCATTAAAAAATCTAAATTTTGCACCAAAAATTAAATCGCTACATTTTTAGTACAAAAAATGGATTCTTAACAAAAACGATACGAATTCCCAATATAATAACTAAATTTTCAACCAAAGAGATAAATTTTCAAATAACTTAACAAATATTTTTTTTTAAATTGAACAAATAACTTCAACGTTCTACACTAAAGAAGATTTTTTAAGCAAGATTCATAATTTTGTAAAAACTAAATAGCTAAATATTTAACCAAAGAGATGAATCTTCAACCAAAACATTATTTTTTCACAATTTAATTTAAGTTTTAACCAACTCGTGGAATTTTTAAACTAACAATATGACTTCAGCAAAATAGTGGAATTTTGAAAAAAAATAAATTTTTAAACAAGTAGTAAAATTGTTAACCAAATGTTTTAAATTCTCAACCAAAAAACTAGAAAACAAGGAAAAAAATAGAATTATTAGAAAAAAGTTAGCTAAAAATATGTAATCATCGTGTGCGTTAATTTTTTATCATAATCATCATCTCAGAAAGTAAATATTGGCCTTTGATAATTAAAAGTCAAAATTCAATTCAATTTTTTTTTGAATTTCGACTTTTTTTAGAAAATTTTTTTTTATCGCTATTTAAAAACTGTCAAATCTCTTAAGCCGACTACATCGCAAAAAATCAAAAAAATTCACACCCTCCGCCTCGATATATATTTTTCCTAATGTTAAAATTTTTTTTTCATAAATTTGTGTCTAGTAGGAATACACTTTAAAGAATTTTGTGTTCGATCGGAGATTTTCAGAATTCATACCACATCTATTAGAATTTAAAAAATCTAACCATTGTTTTTAATTATTATATTATTATTCAAAGATACCTGCTTTTCAATAATAAAGAGAAAATAATTTTACTGAGTTAACTAATTTTTTTGGAACGTAAAATATTTTAAATAATAAAATTAATGATTACATTTTTAAATTATAAAATGACCTTTATATTTGACGCTGAATCTGATAATCGAGGTATCTCGTATTTTCAGCTGCGCAGTAATTTCCGTTCCACGAATAAATATTCTTTTATGGTTACTCATCAATCACGAAATATTTATTCATGTCACTGGTCCAGATGTAAAGAGTGAGATTTGTACCTAATTTTATGAGTTTAACACATTTTTAGGAACAATTTTTTTTCGCTTTGGCAATGAGTTGGCCTTTAATTTTTCAATTTTGAAGATTTGGTTTGAAATGGGGGAATTCATAAAATTGCAAAATTGTTTACTGTACAAGGAGAATTTTTCATTCAAAACGAGTTCCATGATTCCATGATCCCAAAAGCCACAAATGTAAAAAAAAATCCAAGATTATAGCGATCAATCAGTTAAGGAATTTTTTTAACAAAAGTAGCTTAAATTTTTCAATACATTATTTTTTGATTAGCTTCTTTTTTATTTTTTTCAAACTAGCCACAATGAGGTTTTTTTTAAATTTTAGACTTTTCGAATCATCAATTACATCATACTCACGAATAGAATTCGAAATAATTATGAAGGTGAAGAGTAAAGTTGCAACAAAGGCCGTCATTTTTGTAAAGACGCAAATTCTTCTTTGAGATTATGTTGAAGGCTAAATGATAAATTGATCAATTTTCAGTAGAATATCGCTCTAAAGATTATTCAACACTAATATAGCAAAGCGACTCAAGGCTTGTGTCGTATTTGACCTTCATAACTCTGATTTATAATTCTTCAAAATTCGTATTCTTATATTATACTTATCAAAACCATACACGTGGCGAGGTCGAACTCAATAAATAAAAAGAAAGCGATGAAAAAAAGAATTTTGCAGTTAATAAATCAAAGAATTTCTATTCCTTTATTTAACTACATTTTTACATCCTCATCAAAGAATGTTTTAGATTTGTGTAAAATGTGAACCCTAGTTTTTGTCAAAAGGTCGACGTTTTGAGACCCCTGAATGCAAAAGACAGGTTTTTACGAATTTGTCTATCTGCATGTATGTCTGTCTGTTACTACGATAGGCTTTCAAATATAATATTTTGACCTGTGCATAGTCGTCCTGATAGTTCTGGGAGTTGGAAAATGGGATCTATTAGTCATCTTGAAAAATGCAGGGAGTTCGAGATTCGGATGGACTAATCATCTCGATAAATCCAGAAAGTTAGAGAATGGGATCGACTATTTATGCCGAAAAATTCAGGGAGTTGGAAACTGCGATCGTCCAGTCATACCGAAATATTCTGAAAGGTGTAAAAGGACATGGACTAGTCTAAAAAAATGCAGGGACTTGTAAAAGAGGATGGGCTAGTGAATTTGAAAAATCGGATGAACTAGTCATAACGAAAATTTTAGGAAGTTAGAGAATGGAATGGCCTAGTCAGCCCGAAAAAGTCTGAAAGTTAGAAAACGGGATCGACAAGTTATCCCGAAAAATGCAGGAAGATGGAAAATGCAATCGCCTAGTCATCCCAACAAATTCTGAAAGGTGCAAAAGGGTATGGACTGCTCTAAAAAAATGCAGGGAGTTGTAAAAGAGGATGGGCTAGTGAATTTGAAAAATCGGATGAACTAGTCATAACGAAAATTTTAGGAAGCCAGAGAATGGAATGGTCTAGTCAGCCCGAAAAAGTCTGAAAGTTAGAAAACGGGATCGACAAGTTATCCCGAAAAATGCAGGAAGATGCAAAATGCAATCGCCTAGTCATCCCAACAAATTCTGAAAGGTGCAAAAGGGTATGGACTGATCTAAAAAAATGTAGGGAGTTGTCAAAGAGGATGGGCAAGTGAAGTTCAAAAATTGGATGAACCGGTCATCCCGAAAAATTCAGGGATTTGGAAAATAGGATGGCCTAGTCGTCTTGGAAAATTCAGGGAGTTCAAAGATGAGATGGACTTGTCGCACAGTAGGGAGTTGTAAGATGGTATTGACTAGTCAAAACAACAAAATTCTGCCCTTGATTCCGCTGTGTTCAGCGATCCAAAGCAGAGTGACTTGGTTGACTATCGCTAGCTTATTCAATGGCTGAAGGCACTCCCGAACTAGTAGCGACGTGTTCGTTGTTCCATGCAGGGCCATGAAAGCAGCCCTGCTGTCTAAGCGGATAGGAATGTTTCTTTTATTGTGATACTCCTATGCCTTGTATG
>JAWWLR010000004.1:40109721-40122402 GCA_035041075.1 Acraspis erinacei | reverse complement strand
TTTTTGGTTGAAAAAATTCGTCTTTTGGATTAAAAATTCAATTTTTTTCTTAGAAACTTCTTTTTTGTTTAAAAATTCGTAGTAGTATTTAAAATTTTTTATTTTAAATAAAAATTCATCTGTTTTAAGCACAATTTTATCTGTTTTGGAAAAAAATTCCAACTCTTTGGTAGATAATTCAAAAACTTTCTTAAAAAGGTATCCTTTTTCGTTAAAAATGTGTATTTTTGGATTAAAAATTCAATTTGTTACTTAGAAACTTATTTCTGGTGTAAAGATTAATATTTTGATAGTGGAAAGTCAATCAAAATCTTTTAAACAAAAAACTCAGCTAATTTTTTCAAAATTTATCTTTTTGATTTAAAAAATCATCTTTTTCGCAGAAATGTAATTTTTTCATGAAATTGCCACTTTTTGGTTAAAATTTAATCTTCTTTGCTTATGTGTTCAACTATTTTGTTTGAAAGATATTGTTGAATCAGTTTGTTAAGAAATTATTTTTTATTGATTTATATTTTTAGTTGAAAATTCAACTCTTCAATTGAAATTTTAACTGCCTATTTTTACGATTGATCTTTTTGGGTTGAAGATTCTCCTTTCATGGTAAATAAATAATTTTCTGGGTATGAGATTTCATTTTAGTTGGGTAAAAATAAAAATGCATAAGATTCGTGGGAATTTAATTTTTTGCAGAAATCATTTTTTTTTGAAAATTCAATTTTTGTAAAGCAAATTCTTCTTTTGGTTTTGAAAGTTCAACAATTTTGATAAACTTTTAGTTATTTCTTGAGTGAAAAAAAATTGTATTTGTTGAAATTTCGTCTGTTTCGTTTTACAACTTCTTAAAAATAAATTTCATTCTACTAGTAATAACTAGCAAGAAATGAATGATTTCCCAAAGATTTCAATAATTTCGCAAATATTACCTAATATTTCAAAAATATTTCAAATATTTCGTTAAGATTTCACAAAGATTTTGGATAAATTTAAAAGATTTCACAAAGGCATAAATGTTTTCCCAATGATTTCACAAAGATTTCAAATATTTTGGATAGTTTTAAACGATTTCACAAGGACTTCTTCAAACATTTCGCAAAGATTTCAACCATTTAAAAACATACCAAATACTTCAAAAATAATTTTAAAGGATTTCGCAAAGATTTCAAAGATTTTAAATATTTCGCAAAGATTTCGGATAGATTTACAAGATTTCACAAAGGTTTCACGTCGTCTCCACGTCGTGGAGCAAAAGCTAGTTTTAAATAAACTTATAGATCAGGAGATTTAAAATCAAATGTTTCGCAAATTTTTAAATAATTTCGCAAATATTATCAAATATTTAAAAAATATTTTCAATATTTTACAAAGATTCACATGATTTTCTAAAGATTTCGGATATTTTAAAAAGATTTCACAAAGACTTCAATGATTTCCCGAAGATTTAAATAATTTCAAAAACATACCAAGTATTTCGCAAATATTTGTAATATTTTATAAATATTTCAATTATTTTTCAAAGATTTAAAAAAAATATTAAATATTTTGGATACATGCAAAAAATTTAAGAAAAATTTCAACAACTTTCCAAAGAGTTCCATAATTTCAAAAATATTATCAAAGATTGCACAAAGATTTCAATGATTGCCCAAAGACATGACAAAGATTTTAAAGGGATCACAAAGATTTTAATGATTTTCCAATGATTCCAATCATTTAAAAAATATGATCAAATATTTGAAATATTTCGCAAAGATTTCGGACAGATTTAAAACATTTCACAGACCTAAATGATTTCCCAAAGATTTCAAAAATGAATAAAATATTTGTCAAAGATTTCAATGATTTCAAAGATTTTACGAAGATTTCAGATAGATTAAGAGGATTTCACAATTATTTCATAAATATTTTATGTAGATTTTTGGAAAAGTTCAAACGATCTGAAGACATAAATAAAAATAAATGAACAGTTAATATTAAATATAAATAATAATAAATACAGGTATAAAATTCCTATTGCCGAAGATTTCACAAAGGTTTCAATAATTTCACAAATATTATACCAAATATTTAAAAATTATTTTTAATATTTCGCAAAAATGTCGGGTACATTTGAAAGATTTTACAATGACTTCAATGATTCCCCAAAGATTTCACAAATATTTAAATGATTTCTACCAAATTTGACACTTTTTAAACCTTTCGTAAAGATTTTGAAAAGATTTCAATATTCTTACAAATATTGACAAATATTCAAAATATTTTTAATGTTTCGCAGATTTCTAAAGATTTATAGAAATTTTTTCCAAAGATTTCAAAAATACTTCAAACATTTCTTCAAGATTTAAAAGATTTTAATAATTTTTTAAAGATTCCAAATATTTCGCAATTATTTGAAGAATTTTACAAATTTAATCAAATATTTCAAAAATATTTTAAATATTTCCCAAAGACTTCAATAAGTTCATAAATGTTTCAAAGATACTTTAAGATTTCCAAACTTTTCAGAAAGATTTCACAAAAATGTAAAAGATTTCAAATATTTCTCAAAGATTAAAAAAATTATTATCAATTATTTTTAAAATATTAAAAATGTTTTTCAAAAATTTAAATGATTTTCTACAGGTTTTAAATGTTGCGAAAAACAATCGGATAGTTTAAAAGGATTTCGCATTGACGTTAATGATTTTCCTAAGATTTAAAAAATGATTTAAATATACCAAAAAGTTCAAAAATATTTTTAATATTTTATAAAGATTTCAATTATTTTCAAATTATTTCATGATTTCACAAAGATTTTAAAGATTTCGAAAAGATTAAAAAGATTTCACAGATATTTCAATGACTTTCCAGATATTTCAGTTATTTCAAAAATATGATCAAATATTTATAAAATATATTTGAAATATTTCTCAAAGAATGAACAAAGATTGAAATGATTTCCCAAATATATTACAAAGATTTTAAAGACTTCAATTTTTTCCTAAAGATTTCAACAATTTAAACTTAAACAAATATATTTTATAAAGATTTCAAAGATTTCGGATAGATTTAAAATATCGTACGGACTTCAATGAATTCTCAGAGATTTCAATAATTACACAAATATTTCCAAATGTTTCAAAAATATTTCAAATATGCGACAAAGATTTCAATGTTTTTCCAAAGATTTTAAATATTTGACAATAATTTCAATGACTTCCCAAAGATTTCAAAGATTTTACAAAGATTTCAAATATTTTCAATCGATTAAGAAGATTTCACAAAGATTTGAAGTAGATTTTTGGAAAAATTCAAAAGATCTGATGAATTTAATCATTCGATTTCAGGGGTAGAGGGGGGATAAATACTTTGACCCTCTTGCCACCTCTGGATTTTGTAACATCTTAGCTAGATGAAGATGATAAAATAGTTACAGAGTTTCTCAGGTTACAGTAGTTTTATGATGTAGCCTCAAGTTTATATACTCATTGAAATCATTCTAAAATGTCAGATTGGATTCGAAAAGTACAAAAGAAAACAAGAATAGTAAGATGGGGTAGAAGTTTACACAAATGCAGCCAGCAAACTATCGAGAGATTAAACAAGAGTGGAGTGGATAGACGAGAAAAGAAAAAATTCAAAGTTTCACACTTTTATACCTGTTCTTATACTTTTTTAGGCAAGGATACTTTTTTTTTTACTTTTGCAGGGTGGTCGCTGGATCGGGAAATGACAGTGAATTTACTTTTTGACCGAAAATTTGATAAATATTTAGAAAAAACGTGTGTAAAACTTGGATTTCAACTGTTTTTTTTAACAATTAGTTAAATTGTTATCTTTTTCAATTATAGTGTTATTCAGTTTAATAATTAATTTTAATAAATAATTCCAAAATCTTTCTCTTTGAATTTTTCCATTTTAGATTTAAATTTTTAAGCGTACATTTTAATTAAAGAATTTGAAAATGCAGTTTTCAAGACTTGAACAATTACAAACCATTTAATTTGAATTTTTTTAATTAAGAAAAAGAACAATCACTTAAAATGTACAAATAGATAACTGTTCATTTTAAATCAGTAATTATGAATTAAAAATTCAAAACTAACCAAAAAAAACTAAGCCCAGAACGTTACAATTGAAATTGTTCTATTTAAAAAAGATTAAATTGTAAATTAAATTGTTAAATGTTGATATATAAATAACAGTTGAATGCCTATTATTCTTATAAAATGTTTGATTAAGTGGAAGAGGGCATTTAGAAGAATAAAAAAACATTTCATAAGAAAATTAAAAATGATTCTTTATTAAAAAAAAAAACTAATTTCAAGAGATTTAAAAAAAAAATTGGGAAATATTTATAAAATTACCAAAAATTAATGTGGAAAATGTTAAATTTTTTTTTAATTTACAGGATATTAAAAAAATGGGAGGAAAAATTTCATGAAAAATTCAAATCATTCTAAAAGATGTTTAGAAATTCTGGAAAAAATTTCAAAAATAATTTAAAATTTGAATAATGTAAAACAACATGTTGCTGTTTCAAGATTTTCAAATAAAATTTCGAAGCTTTTTGAGGATTTTTAAATTATTGAAAATAAAAATAATTTAACTTTTAATTTAAGAAGTGTTCAGCTTATAAAAAAATTTATTTCGTTGATTGATTCTTCAGTTTAGAGCATTGAAAATGATAAAGTGGATTTATATTTTGGCAACCTAATCTAAAGCTTTGAACTCTAAAATTTTTAAAGTATTAAATTTTTTATTTGCCACTTTAACTGCATTTAATTAAAAATGTTTCCGTTGAAAATCATTTGAATATCGAATTTTTTACTTAAAATTTCTTTAAACTTCAGTTTTGAAAGTTTAAAATTCAAGAGTCCCACTTTGAGTATTTTAGTTTCCTGCTCAGTTTTTATTACCTCAAATAAACAAAATCTTTAGCCTTAGAGTTCGATTTTTTTAAATTTCATTGACCGTGAAAATTATTTGCGAACCTGGAAAAAAACTGGGAAATGACCAGTAATTTTTTTCTTTGATTGAAAAGGGGCCCCCTGCTAGTTTTAATGCAATGTACCGACCAAAATTGTAAGTACAATAAAAAAAAATCGTATTAAAAACATGCCTCTTTTTCGTGGATATCTCAGGGAGAAGTTGAGATAAACAGATTTTTAAAAAACCCTTACAAAGTTTCAGCGACGGTAATTAAAACAGAAACCAAAAATTAAATACGATCTACACAATTAATCTTACTTACAAAATTCTTTCTTTTTTACTTAAAAAAAAGTAAAAGAAAGGTATGCCTAAGAAAACTACTCTGTACAAAAAAAAGGGAAATCAATCAATCAAACTAGAACAGTCTTTGTGTTTCTTAAAAATTTTCAAAATAAGAAGGGAAATAAACAGTAGGGACCGTACTTAAATTACGGAAAAGCTAGATTATTTATTTTAGCAGAAATTGCATCTTTTTATGTTCTTTTGGATTGAAAATTCATCGGTTGGTCCAAAAGTCGCCTATTTTAATTCAGAATGAATTATTTTTCATTGAAAAGTCTATCATTATAATTTTGGTTCAGAATTAATTTCTTTTGTCTAAAAATGTTATTATGTGGCTGAAAATTTAATTATTATGCTGAAAATGCAACCACTTTGTCAAAAAGTCATTTTTTTGGTTAGAAATCCATATGTTCCAGTTAAAAGTTTATTCTTTTTCATTGAAAATCCAGTCTACTATGATATTTTTGGTTAAGATTTCGTTTCTTTTAGTTAAAGATCCTCTCGAAACAGGGGAAATAGGGTGACTATTTCCCCTGTTTCGAGAGGATTTTTGACTGAAGTCTGAAATCACTTTAACAATAATTTACATTATACATTTCACCCTGGATTTGTAAAACTTTCATTTCTTCTTAAACTTTATATAAAAAAGCAATTAATATTGAACAATTAGTTTATAAAATATTGAAAGTTAGCCGGGAAAAATGTAATTTTAACCGGGAAAACCGGGAAATAGTCTGGAATTTTTGTTTGATGTCCTTGGGGAAAAAGAACTAATAAGAAAACTGAAGAAGGTACAGTTGAAGGACGTAATGAGGAAAGGAAGACAGTGACTATGATGATGTAAACTTTTGAAGAAAAAATTGAGAATTGCTTCAATCAAAATGTTTTCTAAATTGTTGATTCTGCATATGTTTTCATGCAGAATTTTAATTTTGTTTTATATTTTAAATTTGATTTAATTTTGACGGTTAACTTTTTTTATTGGAAATTAAATTTTTTGATGAAATTTCAATTTTGTATTGAAAAGTCATATTCTTAGGATGAAAATTCAACTCGTGAATTTTTATCTGTATAAATTCGTTCTTTTGGTTTAAAAATTAATCTTTTTTTGTTGAAAATTGGCCTTTCTTTGGTCAAATTCAACTGTTTTGGAATAAAAATAAAAATATTTTCTTGATTGATATTTCAACTATTATAGTTTTCGTAGAGATTTAATTTTTTTTATTGATAATCAGCTACTTTGTTAACAATTGAACTTCTTTCTTAAGAATTTTTTTTCAAGATTCATTATTTTTGTTGTTATTTATTTTTTTAATAGTTCAACTTTTTTTATGGAAATTGTTTGTTTAAAAATAATATTTTTGGTTGAAGATTCAACTATTTTGTTTAAAATTTAATTATTTTGTTGAAAAATAAACTGTTATAATGAACATTGATTTATTTTCTTAATTATTCAACTATTTTGGTGGAAATTCATTTATTTTCTTAAGAATTTAACTGTTTTATTAAAGATTTGTCTTTTTGATTTTCAAATTCCACAATTTGGTTGAAAATATTTTCCCCTCTGGACTGAAAATTTTTTTCCGGGTGACAATTCGTCTTTTTGGTTAAAAATTGCATCTATTTTGATGGAAATGTGATCTTTCTTGATTAAGAATGTAACTGTTTGTTTAAAAATAATATGTTTTGTTTGAAGATTCAACTATTTTGTTGAAAATTTGCTTTTGTTAGGTTGCATTCAACTGTTTTTTATTTAAAATTTCATTTTAAATTGAAAATTCAACTACGTGGTTAAAAGTTGAACTTCTTTCTTAAGAATTCTTTTTTCAAGATTCATTATTTTTGTTGAAAATCTGAGTGTTTTGTTAAAAATGTTATTATATTTTTGAAAATTGAACTATTTTACTGAACATATATATTTATATTCTTAGTAATTGAACTAGTTTGGTAGAAATTTAATTATTTTGTTGAAAATGTTAATGTTTTGTTAAACATTTGTCTTTTTGATTTTAAAATTCTACAATTTGGTTGAAAATCTTTTCCCCTTTGGACTGCAAATTTTGTTCTGGGTGACAATTCGTCTTTAATTCAAAAATTTTTCTCTTTTGATAGAAATATATTCTTTCTTGGTTAAATATGTAACTGTTTGTTTAAGAATTATCTGCTTCTGTTGATTATTTGCCTTTTTTTGGTTGAATTCAACTGTTTTTTATTTAAAATTAAAATCCTTTCATGGTTCACATATCAATATTAAATTTTTCGGCGAGAATTAATATTTTTCATTGAAAATTCGACTTCTTGGTTAAAAGTTGAACTTCTTTCTTAAGAATTTTTTTCAAGACTCATTATTTTGGATGAAAATTTGATAATTTTGTTAAAAATTCTACTATTTTTTAAAAATTTAATTACTTTGTTGAAAATTTAACTATTTTAATGAGCATTTATTTTTCTAATAATTCAATTATTTTGTTGGAAATTTATCTTTTTGATTTAAAAATTCAACAAGTTAGTTGCAATTTTTTTCGCTCTGGACTGAAAAAATGTGTCCTGGATGAAAATTCGTGTTTTGGGTTGAATCTAACTATTTTTTTAAAATTAAAAATCGAAATCTTCCGTTGTTGATATATCATCTATTATATTTTTAGTAAATAAATAATATTTTTAAGTTGAAAATTCAACTACTTTATTGAAAGTTGAACTCCTTTATTAGAAATTGATTTTTTTTGTTCAAGAGTTATCCTTTTTGTTAATATTTTAATAATTTGTTAGAAATTCAACTATTTTGTTAAACATTTAATTATTTTGATGCAAATTTAACTATTTTGTTAGTAATTAAAATATTTTTGTGGAAATTTAATTATGCTGTTGAAACTTTAACTGTTTGGTTGATAATGAACTTTTTCGCTGAAATTTAAAAAAAAAAACTATTATTATAAAAATATTTAAAAATAAAAATAAAAATATAAAGTAAAGTTTTCAAGATTATCGCGATGATAAAAAATTGCACTATTTATTAAGTAACTAATATTTGTTACTAAGAATCTAAAATTGTCATCAGATCGATCATACGGGAGCGGAAGGATCGCTGGAAAAGGCTTATCGAGAAATGGTGAACCGAATAGGGAACCCGAATGTGCGATTTGAATCCTTCGACTTCCACGCTGAGTGTCGCAAGATGCGGTGGGATCGGCTCAACATTTTAATGGATCGGTTAGCTCACGATCAAGAACAAATGGGTTACTTTTTACTAACTAGAGATGGTGCATTGCTTTCCGTTCAGGAAGGAGTTTTTCGAACCAACTGCATAGATTGTCTGGACAGGACAAATGTCCTTCAAAGTATGCTGGCAAAAAGAGTCCTTTCAGAAGCTCTCGCTAAACTGAAAGTCCTCAGAAGAGTAGAAGAACACCCTCAACTTGAAAATCTTTTCAAGCAAGTACGTTACTTACTTTCCCTATTTCCAATTTTTCTTCTGTGTCTTAGGGTGGTTCCAAAAATTAAAATGTTTAAAATTGAAGGTGCTTTCGAAAATATTTGTTCATTTTTATGAGAAAAATTGTGTTAAAATTTGAGCTAAAACCTCAAATATCTAAAACTTTCTCTTCGGAATTTATATTAAAAAAATAGCAAATGGATTATTTTTTTGAAGTGTAAGATTAATTTGTCTAAAAATCTAATTTCATCGTTGCATCCGCGGTATAAATTCAAGAAAATAATCCTTTTTATGTTTCTTTTTAAGTGCGAAAAAGGAAGGTATTAAGATTTAAAAGTTTTACGGCCAATGAGGGAGTACTATGTATTTTTGGATGTAGATTAAATTATACATAATTTTTTCTTCAAAGGGAACAAATATTTTTTAGAGTACCTCCAATTTTTTAAATTTTATTATGCTTTTGCTACCATTTGTGAACCATTATAATTGTATTCAGGGGCTCTTAGATGAAAATTCCACAATTTTGTTGAAAATTGATCTAATTTGTTGCAAACTCGTCTTTTTTGGTAGATAATTCAATTCAATTCTTAACAGAAAAGATTTAACTTCTTGGTTGAACTAATTTATTATAACATCATTTTATTGGTTGAAGATTGAACTATTTTCTTGAAAATTCATCCTGTTTCGATTGGCAATTAATTTTTTAACTAAAAATTTAACTTTTCGATTATTTTTGGTTAATTTATCGTTTTCAGTTCCAAATTCAACATTTTGGTTGAAAAATTATGTATTTTGTTGCAAAAACGTCTTTTTTGGTAGAGAATTAAATTAATTTCTTTATAGAAAATGTATCTGCCTGATTCAACTAATTTGTTAAAAATTAATTTTAATAATTGATTTATTTTTTTTTTAGTTGAAAGTTCAACTATTCAATTTTTCATTGAGAATTTATCTTTGTTGGTTGAATATTCCACGACTTAATTGAAAGTTTTACTAGTTGGTTAAACATTCATATTATTGATTAAATACTTAATTAATTTGTTGAAAATTCGTTTTTTTTCGGTTGAAAATTAATTTTTTTGACTAAAATTCTAACTTTTCCATTATTTTTTGTAGAAATTGATCGTTTTTAGATTTAATTATTAATATAAAATTTAACTGCTTGGTGAAATAATTGATTAAAAATTAATTTTCATAAAAGAAGATACATTTCTTTGGTTAAAAATTGAACTATTTTCTTGGAAATTCTTCTTTTTTTTGACGTTTTTGAAAATTAAGTTTTTCAACTGCTAATTTAACTATACCATTTTTTATTGAAACTAGATCGTTGTTAGTTTAAAATAAAATAATTGGCTTACAGATACAGTTTAAAAATTCATCTCGTTTGGTAAAAAAGGTATCTTTTTTATAAAAATGCCACTTCTCACGCCTCCTCAGAACCAAGTTTCACATAATATAGCATGATTGTACCCTAGAAATTATATTTAGGGGATAGCTCCTGAGTATTTTTCTCGAATAAAAAAAATCGTTAGGCTCCCTTTTAAAATAACTAGATATTTCTTCCTTTTTTATCAATTTATATGATTTTTTTAAAGAAACAAGTAATAAGTCAAGTTTTATCTGATAAAAGCCGTTAATTTTGCGATAAAAAAAGTTCCCACTTAATTAATATCGATTGTCTTTCCCCTCCTTTTTAGAATTTGAAATATATGTGAAAGAAGTCAGTTATTTTAATGTCTAAGTTTTTGTTACATTTTGCGAAAGAAAAGTTCACAAATTTCCGAACAATAAAAAAAAGAATGTTCTAACATAAATATTTCTTAAGTTAAGACGTCTTAACCCGGAAACGGCAGTGAATTTATTTTTTGACCGAGAATTTTACAAATATTTAGAAGAAAAATTTGTCCAAGTTCGATTTAAACATTTTTTTAAATAATTAGTTGAATTGTTATCTTCTTTAATTATTATGTCATTCAGTTTACAATGTGTAATTCTAAAATATTTTATTTAAAAAAATTTCCATTTTAGATTCTTATCTTTAATTTAAAGAATTTTAAAAATCAGGCTTGAAGATTTAAACAATTAAAAATCAAAAGCAATTGAAAATGAAATTTTTTGATGAAAAACATTTTTATTTTATCAAATGTAAATATAAATAAATTATTTTAAAAATGAATCTGTACTTTAGGTATTAAAAAGTGAACAATAATTGATTTGACAAAACAATTCTAAATCCGTTCAAAATTTAAGGATCTCTAGATTTTAACGTCAAAAATTAAACTGTTTCAATTCGAGAATCTTAGTCATTAAAAAAATGTAAACGTCTGATTGAAACTTTATAAACTATTTTTAACTTAAAAATAATTTCATAATAATATGTTCGTAATTTAAAGGCTTTCGTTAAATTCAAAATATTGCTTCAGTCTAAATGATTCAATTTTTAACCCATTCAATTAAAAAAAAATTTAATCAATAAAAAGAATAATTATTTAATATTTAGCAATATTTGACTGTTCATTTAAAACAAATATGCAAAATTAACCAATTATAGACTGAATTATTTCGAAAAGAAAGCCTTGAATCTTTAAAATTTCGAAGAGCTTTTAAACTTTGAACGTTAAAATTTAGATTGTTCTTTTTAAAAATGTTTAATTTGTAAGTAAAATTGTTGGATTTTGATGTATAAATAACATTTGAAAACTTATTATTTGTAGAAAAAATTTAAGTCATCTTAAGAGGTATTTAGAATTTTTGAAAACATTAAGACTTAATTTAAAACTTGAAATGATTTCAAATAATTTAAACGAAGTTTCGGCCTAATTTAAAGAAAAAATTAAATTTTTTCAGATTTCAAACAAAAAATGTACAAGCTTTTTTAAAATTGTGAAAGGCTTTAAAGGAATATTAACATTTTCTTATTAAGACTCCTAGGATAATTGAAAATTATTTTTCATTTAAAACAATTATTTTAGAAGATTTTAAAACATTTCCTACTAATTGTAGGAAAAATTCGATTCATTTTAAAAGATATTTAGAAATTCTAAAAAAATTAAAAAAATAATTTTCAACTTAAAAACATTTAAAACAACACGTACATGTTTAAAGATTTTTAATTTTTAATGATGTTTAAAGCTTAAAATTGTTTAAAATAATATAATTTTGAAAATTGTAAAGTTCATTGATTGATTCTTTAATTTAGAGCTTTGAAAATGATAACGTGGATTTATATTTTTTTAATTGAATTTGAATCTTTGAACTCTATAATTGATAAAAGTTAAAAAATTTTAATTTTGTAATTTATCTGTATTTCATTCAACACAGCATTTTTTAATTAAAAAACTTTAAAACTTCATTTTTAAAAGTTAAAAATTCAAGAGTTCCACTTTGAGTGCTTTAACTTGTAGTTTAGTTTTTATTAAATCAAATGGAAAAAGTTTTAGCTTCAGAGTTCGGATTTTTAAATTTTATTAACCGAAAGTTTCTCTGATTCATTTTTATAAAACTTTCGACTAGGAGTATAGGGGAAGAGATATTATTCGAAAAATAAAAAGATCTAACGTTTTTTTCTTTACTGAAAAATCTCTTTAAGAAGTCATAACTTGAGAACTATTTAGGCTTGAACATTTTGTTTAATTGTTCGAAAATATGTTAACTTGTTTTTTGCTTTTTAGAAGTTTTCGTTTAAAGTGCAACAAAAATGTAGTATTAATAAAAAAACGGATGTTTTTAACTGATTTTTCAAAATATAAATTCGGTAAAAATACTCAGAAAGCATCCTCAAAATATAATTTCCAGGGTACAAACTTTAACCTACTCTTTTAAGTGATACTTGTTTCTGAGGAAGCGTGTGCTTGGTTAAAAATTAATTTGTTTTGGTTCAGCCCTTTTAGGACTTATTCAATATCTTTTTTATTTTAGTGATCAAATATCGTATGAACTTTTAGGTCTGGGCTGATAACGCGGATGTGATAAGTATACAGTACTCAGGAACAAGT
>JAWWLR010000004.1:40084634-40094732 GCA_035041075.1 Acraspis erinacei | reverse complement strand
GCAATGGGGACATTTTATGGTGGTTGTCCAAATTTGGTCATTATATTCTTGATTATTTTCAGGAATTTTTCACAATAGTAATTATTTGTAATAAAATTTGTCAAAGCTTTCTAAATTAAACATATTGATTAAATCCCTGGAGAGTGAAAAACATTATTTATAATAAATTTGGGAAACTGTATAAAATGAGAAATGTTTGAATAGCTCGGTATTATGAAAAATTATGCTTTAAAAATTTTTTTGAGTAATTCTACAGTTAAAAGAATAAGTTTCATGATGAATTTCGATAAAAAAAACTACTATCACCTTTATTATTTTTATTATATACTTTATAGAGTATAAAGTAAATTTAATTTATCGTTTAAAAACAAAAATACTTAATTCATCAGGCGTGTTAAAAGTAATATTAAATAATAAGGTAAGTAAAAGGACAATTTTATCTTTTAAATCTGAACATAACTGAAGTCTATGATTATGGAGAATAGACGGTGATTTATTGGAAAAAGTTCAAGCAGGACTTTAAAGTTTATTTCGTAGCAACAGGTGCATCTGAAAAAACGTAAAGATTCACGTGCCAATTTTACTGCACTGCATAGGTTAGTAGACGCGCAGCAGTCAACGGAGATTTTATTCGCAAATTTTGCATTTCACTGATGTAGAATAGCCGAGGTAGGTAACTTAAAATTTCTAGGTACAGAGGGATGCTAGTCAATGGAACATTTCTCTCGACCAAAGTTTTAGAATATATTAAATTTAGTTTGAATTGCTTTAAAGTTCTAACATTTCAAGTAGAAAATATTGCATTTTAACCTGATAAACGAATTGTTAACTAAATAGTTGAATTTTTAATCTAAAAGATCAATTTAGAACCAAGAAGATTAATTTTTGTCCCGAAAAGACGAATTTTAAACAAAATTGTTAAATGCTTAATGAAACAGTTACATTTCCAACCAAAGAGATGACTTCATAACTAAAATTATGAATCTTCAACAACAAAAAATGAATTTTGAACAAAGTAGTTCATCTTTTAGCTAAGAAGTTGAATTTTTTACCAAAAAAGACAAATTCTCAATGAAAAATGTAATAGTTGACATTTGTAAACAAAAAAATATGTTTACTCTAAATCAAAAACAGTTAAATTCTACAAAAAAATGAGTTTTTAACAAAATAGTTGAATCTTTAACCAAAAAAATGAATTTATAACTGTAAGTAGTTCATCTTTTGGCTAAGAAGTTGAATTTTTCACCAAAAAATACGAATTAACAACGAAAAATTTAATAGTTGACATTTACAAACACAAAAGGTTTTTAATTTAAATAAAAAACAGTTGATTTCCACTAAAAATATGAATTTGCAACAAAATAGTTCAATCTTAAACCAAAATAGAATAATTTTCAAAGCTGTAGATTTTAATTACAAATTTTTACCAATTTCAATCGTTGACTGAATTCTAGCTATGGATTAATGATTTAAACTACTTAATTAGAAACTTTTACTGAGTTATCATTAAAAATTGTGAATTCATAGCTATAATTCAGTCACTAATTCATGTTAGTAACAAAATTTACGGGGAACCAAACAGTTGTTTTTTTAACTAAAAAATTACATTTCTACCAAAAGAGATGAATTTTTAACAAACAAGATTAATTTTCTAACTAAAAAGAAGAATTTTCTACCAGATACATGATTTTTTTACCCAAAAGTTCATAAAAAATTGAATTTTTAACAAAGTAGATAAACTTTTAAATAATTAGTTGATTTTTCAACTAAAATTATGAATTCTAATTTAAAAATTTAATTGTTGAAGTTTTATCTAGAAGCGATCAATTTCTAACAATAAAAATAATTTTTCTGCCTCAAAAGACGAATTCTTACCAAACATTGGAAATTTAAACTAGAAAAGATCAATTTTCAATAAAAATATAAAATTTTAACGAAAAATGGAATAGAGACATTTTTACTTAAAAAATGAATTAAAAAAAAATAAATTTGCAACACATGATTTAAATTTTCAACTTAAGAAATGAATCTTCAACCAAAAAAATGAATTTTGATAAAATAGTTCAAATTTCAACCAAGTACTTAAAATTTGTTAAAAGAAGACGACTTTTTGCAAAATACAGTGAAACTCTGAGACTGTGCTGTTTTTGGTGCTGGAGGAGGTGGGGAATTAACCAGATAGACTATAGAGCATGGTTTAGGATAAAAGCGCTTTTGTTTGTTTACATCTGTGTGAACATCACACACTCCCCGCAACTTCTTTTACTCCTACTTGCGGCGCGGCATCAATTCTCGGAAGAAATATATCAGGGGGCCCTATTTCAGAGTTTGACTTTAGTTGGATTTCCAAGAAAATAATTACATTTTCAACTAAATAGTAGAATTTTTAACTAAATGATATGAGTTCCGAACCAAAAATATAATAGTAGACTTTTCAACCAATAATAATTGGATTTTTTTATTGGGTTATATTAATTCAATTCGCATTTAAGCGAAAAACCCCCCAAAAAGGGAAAATTTCTTGAAAGCAGGGATGTTGACGCAATTCAATTTAATTTATTTTGCAAAATTTTTTAGAATATTTGATAAAAAAAACTTTAGAAAAAATGAATAAGGACATTCATTTTTATGATCTCGGGGTTGAGGCAGAGCTGATTGAATTTCGATAATTAAATCTTCGGAATAAGGGCTAAACTCGAAATTGGCAGGTGGACAGTTATAAAGTTTGTTCACAAAAATCAGGAAGTGCGACCGTGAGAAGAGATATACAATTGGGGGAATTAGATAGTGCCCAGCCAACCCTGCGAACCATTATAACAGCAACACGGCCGCCTTACACCCGCGGGCGCAAGGTCTCGAGCGACAGAGATTAAGAAAAGGGACCGCGCGGAGCAAAATAGCGCCAGGAAATAATTCCATTTATCAATTATACACCCGAGATCATAAAAATGAATGTCCTTATTAATTATTTCTAAATTTTTTGATCAAATATTCTAAAAAGTTTTGCAAAATAAATTAAATTGCGTCCACACCCCTGCTTTCAAGAACTTTCCCCTTTTTATTAGGGTAAAGGCACGCCGTTTTTAATGTCCTTCAGGTTCGCTCGGGGATCGTGTGAACCACTATTCTGACATCACGGCCGCATAAAACCCGCGGGCGCAAGGCCTCGAGCGACAGACACTAAGAAAAGTGTTTCCGTCATTGAAGAAGAAGAAGTGGTGGGAAATGAAGGGAGACTATATAGGACAAGTGGGGGGAGCGAAACTAGGGGAAATGATAGGTACAGATGAAGTGAGGGGAAGTAGGTGGTGGAGAAGTTGAGGCAGGGGGGGGAGTGAAAGGTGAAGTGTTGGGAGGGAAAGTAGGAGATAAAACGGAAAGTAGAAGAATGTTGGTGGAGTAGGGGCGGAAAAGTATGGGAGAAGGAAGTTTGAACGTCTTATTTACCTTTTATCAATTTATCAATTTAAAAAAAAACAATAAAAAGAAATCGAGTTTAAATTTCCTTTTATTGACGCCTCATCAAAGAGAACGTCAAAATTTTAAATTCGTGGTAAGCCAGATCATTGTGTAGAGTAAAAAGGTATTGGGAAACTGTAGAAATCAAAACAATTTCTCAAAATGCTCACAAGAGTTCACATTTTTCCAATTAAAAATTCCGTAAAAACAGCTAAAAAATTGGTGTGACGTTAACAACAAGTGAAGGGTATAAACCCTTTTTTGTGGTCGCAAGGCGCTTACTTTGACTAATTTTTATGCTCACTTTTCTCTGCTTGAATCAGTAGCTTATCACTAGTTATTACTGAAATTATACTAATTTAGATATAAATATGTATCTATAAAAAATAAAAAGCAGCAGTATGTTGTTCGTGGAAAATTATTATTATTTTTTAATCATTAATAAACGATCAAGGGTGGTTGTAACAGTGAAACGAAATAGTGTTTTTGTTGAACAATATTGTACAGGAATACCGTCTTATTTAATCAGTTTTTAATATATAAGAAAAATACTATTAATTAGATTTTATCAGGGTATTTCCACAGAAAATGCCTATTTTCATCACTAGCGGTGAAATAATAAATACGTTTTTTCTTAATTTAGGTTTCAATTGCGCAAAAATGTTACAGCAGGGTTTCCAAAATAAGATCATGCGATCAATATTATTAAAAAAAAGCTCAATGGCTTGAAAATGCATGTATTCAATTTTCTTACATATAAAATTATCCCCTTTCTGTTACCGTCATTGTAAATAATTTATTAAACAATTTAAAAAAAATAATTTTCAAGAAAAAGAATAATTTTTCCTTGCCTGTTTGTTTTATAGTTTTATATAACAAGGAACTTTTGAATTTATTTAATGTAATTTGTAATTGCAACCCCCAATGTAAAATTCCTCTACAAAACCATGAAACAAGATAAAATTATTATTTTAGTTAAATATGAGTTAAACCATCTTCAATATATTTTGCATAATGTTCTTAATGTAAAAGGGGATAATTCTGTACGCATACAAATTTAAGGGAGTCTTCTACGCATGAAATTTCGAAGAATTGATTTTTCGTTTTTGCATATTTCGAATCTAGAAGCCCTTATATCCGATTTGCAAGACCTTTATTTTGTAAATACTTGATTCAAAATTTGTTGTGAAAATTTCGTAATTAAAAATGTCGGACCCAATATGGCTGCCAACGCATTCTGAATATTTATAGAATTTAATTATATAATTCAATTATATAAGGAAAAAAAACTAAATTCATTTTTTTAGTTTTGATCACCTTTTAGTACCATCTGAACCACTGGTGGCGTCACTCATACCAAAAAATCGGTATTTTTCTGGCATCAGAGGCACTTTTTTAGTGTTTTTAGCTTGCATCTCCTTGACGAGGAAGGGGGAATCTAGGGTCCTGGTATAGCCGATGAATCGTAAGTTTTCCTAATCATGTTTTACCACGTGATATACATTTAAACGCGTTTTCCCAAAAGTCGTGTTCTTTATAAGTGTTGGCAAGAATTCTTCTAAACCACTTGGAATTTCGTGAATTTTCTTATCTGAAATTATTCGGCAGACAGGTCGCCAAGTTTAGACACGAGCTTTTTTGAAAAAAAAATTTTTTAATTTTTACAACCGTTTTTAGCTGACACAAAACTTTCAAGGACACACCAAGGTCGCAATTGTTTTGAAAACATTTTTATTGGCAATTTTTTTGTAGTGTAACGATGTGTTAATAAAAGGAAAAAAAGCATTCTTGATTAACATGTCTAGTTTTTTTGCAAACCATTCTGAAAAATAGGCTTAAAATTGTGGCGCATACGTAGATGACCCCCTTAATACATATGATTTTCAAGACATTGATCATATCCGATTTTTCATTTTTTTGTTCTAAAAAATTAATTGACTAAAAAGTTACAACGTAGCCTAGTGTGCATATTAGGGTGGTTCCTATTTATAATTGATTTTTCTAAAATTTCTCTGCCCTCACCCGTCCCCCCAGTTTCGTTTGAATACCTAAGAAATGATTTTCTTATTTGAGACAATTCGATTAATATTTAGGGGTGGAGCAAAAATACCATGAAGTTTACCATTGATTTAACATCGAAAGAACTCACCTTTTTTAAATCTGATATTTAAACGAAATAATATGTTACAAATAAATCCATGTATTAGTATATTGTTCAGAATTCATCAGAGAGTAAGAATCAATCTTAAATTTTGAGGGCGAATGACTTTCAGTCACTTTTATAGGTTCCCAAAGAAACCCCCATAAGTGACAAATTTGAATATTAGGTAATATTGCGGTTTATTAAAGTTTTTTGAATTGTTTTTAATAAATAATCAATAACAGTTAATTTAGGAATACCCATTCTTTTGAAAACTAATTTTCAATTGTTTCAAATATTTTATTTTGTTTAATCATTTGTTTTCTCAGATAAGGAGCGCAATGAACGTATGTTCTAGGCGTTATAAATTCTTTGATTAATGGCAAAAATAAAATAATTTATTTAAATCATTTTATAATAATCTAAGTAATACGTTTATGTTCAAGTACCAAGTATCAGTGAAAAATAATTGCCACCCTTAAGCGTATTTCTTTTCGAAAATAAATTTTTTCCCTTTGAAAATTAATCACCCTAATGTATCATGTATGCTAAAGATTTCAAAATTATTCAATTTTGGAACCCGTATTTGAAATTGTAACATTCTTTAGGTATATAAAAAGACTTATGTTCTTCGATTTCTTATATCTTAGAAGTTCTATTTCCTCTTTTCAGTATTAAATACTTTAATTTCAAAACTTTTTATGTTTAAATTGCGCAATGTATGCCTCCGAATGTACATTATTAATGTATTTTAAATATGTATTTGAAAGAAAACTTAAATTTCGAATATTTCCATTTAAAATTTTCATTATTCCGAATAAAGATTTAATTTTAACATTCTGAAGTTTTGAAGGCGACAATTTGAAATTATTAACTATACAGGTAAAGAGTATTTACTTGGGAAAACTTCCAATTTCGATGTGTTCAATTTTTGATGCTGCAATTTAAGTTTTAATTTTTCAATTTTACAACTTCTAGTTTTAATTGCTAATATCCAATAAAACTGAAGGAAATATAAAAATGATAATATTGTATTGATAATATTGTAAAGGCCGCAGTGCGCGAGTACTCAGTCGAGTTTATTGTGCAATATTATGCATTCCAATTGGAGACGGTTCAGGAGACCCTGACTGTTTACGTTTTGAGGGTACCGATTTAATAACAAGGCCAGGGCGAGGCAACCCACGAAACTGTTATTATATGGGACTTTGAGTGTAATTTCTACGCAATAACTTTATTTTTGAATTCCCAACGCCTTTGTACTGTGCCTCGAATATATTACAGGGTGGCCGTTTTAAACGAGGAAAGAATTCCCGGCCGTTTCCCGTTTTTCCTCGATTCGCAAATATTTGTCACGGGCATTAAAATTAAAATTATCGAGCATTTTAAGCTTAAGGTAGTAATAAAAACTGAACTGCAAATTAAAGGCCTCAAACTGGAACTTTTTTGAACTTTAAATGAAAAATGGTAAACTTTTATAAATTGAATACTTCAAAGATTTCTGGTTGAAAAATAAAAATCAACGAAAAGTTATTATTAATAATAAAAATTAAAGAACGATTGGTAAAAAAAAATTGGTAAAATTTCAAAATCAAATAATTTTAAGTTATGCCAAGTTAGAAAAATCATAACTTTACAGATTAAATTCTTTAAACTGCACATTTTTTAAATTAGAAGCTAAATTATTTAAATTTTAAATCGTTTTAGGTTCATAATTGTTCAATTATTATTTATACATCAACATTCAATAGTTTAACTTAAAAATAAATATTTGTTTAAATGAAACAGTTTTAATTTTAACGTTTTAAGTCTAATTTTAGTACACATTTTTAAAGTAACAGTAAAAGAATGCAACACCTTACATTTTTTATTAATTAACAAATTTCAAATTGAATGGGTTAAAAGTGGATTATTTTAGACTGAAACAATATGTGAATAGGATTTGAAATTAAGCAAAATCATTTAATTACAAATTTATTAATTTAAAATTATTTTTATATAGACAATAGTTTATTATGTTTGAATCGGACATTTAAATTTGTTTAACTATAAATGCTTTTGGATTGAAACAGTTCCATTTTTAACGCTAAAATGTTTAAATTGTTTAATTGCTAAATGATCCCACAATTGAAAATATTAATAATTGAACTCAACATTTAAAATGATTAATTGAAATTGAACTTATTTTAAATATGCCAGTATATCATGTGATATGAAATTGGTGATATTTCAAGTGATTACCTTGTTTTTCCCAGACTCGAAAAATTCCGGGACATTTCCCTATTTTCCCGGTCCAGCATGTACCCTGAGATTAGCAAAGGTAAGCAGTATTTAAATTTAAGAACTTTTCTCATAATTTTTTACAAACAAAAACCAAAGTTCAAACATTTATCTTTTGATTCTGTTTGTTGATTAGCGTAGTTTAATACTTTTTTGTCAATGAAATTGCCATTTTCGTCTACTTAATATAAACCTAAAATGGTTAGCTACAGCTGTGAAAAAATTTTCTTCTCTGGTTTCGCTGGGATTCGAACGCTGATCTACAGATTACCGGCGTGGTGCTCTTATCCACTAAGCTGCAATAACTTGGGTTCAAATCTCAGCGGACCTAAGGGGAAATCTTTTTCCATAGCTATTACTAACCATTTTAGGCTTATATTAAGTACATCAAAAGCCTTTATTACATGGAAAAAAAATTAAACTTTCATCCACAGAAGATTTATAAATTGAAAGAGTACGCTGAGAAAAAGACTCTCTGACAATATTGCGCAGGGTTTTGTTTGAAATTTAAAAAAAAACTTTTAAATGACCCATATATTTTCCTGTGACTTCAGATTTCCTTCGTTTCTGAAACAAAGAAGCTTGGGGAAAGTTAAAGTTAAAAGTTGAAGAAGTGCGCTCTCAAAAGTTGATCACCTTTGTTGTTCGCGGTTCTCGGAAGGGTGGAACTTTCTCAAGATATTCCAGGCTCTTCCTTTTCATCCGGAATAATAGAGCCATCTTGGACTTACCGGAATTAGCCAGATGTGAAAGATGAGGCTGAATGCTAATAATGAAATTAGCATTTGGAGGTTCTTCCAATTCCGTATGAAGTAAGCGATTATGGCGATGATAATCATGCCGAGTGGGTAGCTTTGATTGAACATTACTCCCAAAGTACACCGTAACTCTGGTGGACATGTTTCGGAAACTGAAATTTGAGCTGGAGTTTAATGAATAATATGTATATGTACATAGTTAATTCTGGACGAAATAGGGCACTTTTCATTAGAGCGAATTTTGTTTGAAATATAGAGCTGTAAGAGTATAAATAAATGTAAATTTCAAAAAGGGAGCTAATGAGTTCGGGGAAATTCAATCGTCAAAACCATGTATAGAGTAATCCTGATTGCCCCTTATTACGCGTTATCCCAGAAGAAATGTTGAAATTTTATTTATTTATAATTATAATGAAACAATAAGTTTTTATTTTAGCACCAGTTGAAGTAAACTTTAAACCACATTTAAACTCAAATAACTTGTCATGAATTAAATGAAACTTTCAACGCGTTTTATTTTGTTAATAATCATCATTGTTACAAACAATAAATAATTCTTGAAATAGTCTCAATTCATCTCGAGAATAAACCACATATAAATAAATTGATAAAATAAACATTTCTTAGTAGAAATAAATATTTTTCCTCTTAAATCTTTTCGATAGATTTCTTGAAACCTAGTTAATATTCATTTTAATTAAGGTTGTACGTGATACAAAATATCAAAGAATATTAACATTATCACAATTAATTATCCGATTTAAAAGTATCTTTTTATATAAAATATAATACAATTTCGCATCAAACTCTCATGGCTGCGTTACATTTTTCTAAATATTTTATTTAATAAGAAAAATGAAACAAATACACTGCAGTCCCGCTATAGAAGCCGTTTCGGGGGTACCCTTTGTTTCCTTCGTGCAATCTCAGGACTCGGCGCACCATAAACAAGCAGGGCTGCCTGAATCGTTTCTGTTGGAGTTTCGTCATAAAACTATTTTGCTTTTGTATTTTTTCTATTTTGATTTTATAATGTCATAATGAGCGTGGAAATATTTGTGCTCGAAAATCAAACTTGATAAAAGTACTGATTTTTATGTATGCGTGTACGTAATATCAGGGTGGTCGTTCTAATCGAAAGAAAATTCCATTTGAAATAATAACGCATAAAATGCAAGGTAGTAACACTTTCAAATTAAACAAGTTGAAATGAAATGCAGATAAACTATGCAAATTTCGAATTTTTAACTTTTATAGATTATAAAGTTCAAAGATCGACATTCAATACTAAAAAATAAATCTCTTTTGAAGCACCTGATTTCACTTCGTCTAAAGGCTCACTTTTGCCTTGGAAAGATAAACGCTTCCTCTTGTTTTCTTTAGAAACGTTCGTAACGCGCACAAGGTAAATCACTGAGTGACTGAAAGCGAACTGAAGCGAATGGCCTGCGACATTTTTGA
>JAWWLR010000004.1:40053974-40084534 GCA_035041075.1 Acraspis erinacei | reverse complement strand
ATATTCGATTAAATCTCTTCCTCTGTCATTGATATTTGTGCTCCCCCACACCGTATGGTGAGAGTTCGCATCACAACGCAACATCAGAGGAATCCTGTTCTCCTGGCAGTGTTGGATAAGGATCTCCCCCTCTCTAGGAGGCGCGGATCCATCTGCATCGCCAGGGAAATAAGCCGAAGCCATTACAACATCCAGTCTTTGTCCGCTTTCGCCCCTGAGCCTCACCTTTATAACAGTGAGATCCCTGGAGCAGAATTTAGGCACCAAAATCGTATCCATACCCTTGACGGCTATGCATGCCTTGGCGTTTTTTCGAGCAGCCGGAGAGGAGAGCATCTAGCACGCGTCTACCACCACCCTCGCTCTCTAGCCGAATACTGGTACACGCTAAATATGTGTTCCTTGCGGGAATTTCTCCTAGATGGGCATGTCTGTCTTAAAGATAGTGGCCTTTTAAAAATATTAACTTTATATTCCTTTATTCTTAAATTTGTATAGGCAAATAAACGCTAAGATGAGAAATTTGCCGCGGTCTATAATTTTTAACTTTTTAGTATAAGGCGGTATGAGAGCAGTTTGATTACCTATCGCAAATGCACTTTCGTATATTGAACCAGCGGCAATTCCTAAACAAGCTCTAGCAACCACCATAACTTCATAGAATTTTCCATAAGCTACTACAGGGCCTGCTAATATGTACAAGAAACATGCAGATCTAAAACTCACAGTTCTTCCAAAACGATCGGATAACGGTCCAAATATCAAGGTGCCAAGAAGTTTTCCAAAAGACAGTGCTGCTTGAACTGTAGCTTTTTTTGCGAAAAAATTGCAAACCATGTCCCACTGAGAAGGTAAATATTTATACTTATTATTAATATTTTTCCTTTAAATACAAGTTTTATTTTGTGAGAAAAATTAGGCCTACTAAAAGTTACTTTTGAATCTATTTTCATACGTGGGCCACAAAAATATTTTTTTTATATTTCACCCCCTTATTTTAGGTAATTTTGTGAAAAAAATTCTTTAACTTTTTTAGATTAAATTTTTTTAGACATCCTTGAAGTATCGTAAAGCGTTACAAATTAATTAAGTTCGTAAATTTTAAAAAGTATCGTAAAACTTTCACAAAGTTGATGTAAAGCTATCGCGTGAACAATTCTAAAAATTTCATTTGATAAATAAATTCAGGCTTAAATATAAAGTAACCTTTAAAAGTTTTTTTCTTCTGATTTTCATGCAAATGAAATTAAAATTTTTAGCTAGTGAAAAATAATAAGAAGTTAGAACTATACAAAAATGTTTTTGCCTAATTTATATTTTTTCAATGTGAAAAATGATGTGTTTTTTAGATTCAGTAATATGTACATGTTTGGGAAAAAGTTATAATTTGAATAAAAAATTTTAATTACAATTCAAGAAAATTTAGAAAATGTACAATAAATTTACGATGCGATAACTTACGATATGGTAATTTTACATTAGATCTGTAAATCTGATACGATTCCTTTTAAGAATAATTTTTTTTCAAAATATGTTATTTATTGAAATGAATAACTTTTTGCACCACCTTGTTCCCAACAGAAGTGGGATTATGTTTTTTATAATATACGTCGATATAATCAAATTGTGTATGTTTTCAAATTTATGAACTATAGTAGGCGGAAATTTGGGATTTCCTCTACTATGTTTTCATCGACTTTATTTTTTGACGCAGAATACAATGGGACTTTCCATATTTTTCAATTTAGATTATAACATGATATTTGAGACAGTATTTATATTTTTTGAATGCGTGACTTCGTTTATTATTGATGCGTCCACTCAACGTTGCGTTAGGATACCCAACAAGAATGTGTCAATGTGCCTTCAACACGACGCCGAGGGTCATTCACTTTAAGAAATAAAAAAAATAGTATTTTGGTCCACCCTCGTGCCCGGACGACCATTGTATTTTTTCCGAGTGGTGGGAGTAGTAGGGAAGTGAGGGAAGGGGTAGTATGGGAAGCGAGGAGAAGAAAATCAGATGAGGGCGAAGTAGTGTAAGCGTGGGAAGTGAAAGAGGGACTAAGGGATTGGGATAGTCAGGGGTTTATTGGAATGTGATGGGATCGGATGAGACGGGATTGCGATGGGATAGAATGTTATGGGATGTGTTGGGATGGGATGGTATGCGATGAGATGCGATTGAATGCGATACGATGGGATGTTATGTGACGTGATTTGATGTGATGGGATGCAATGGGATGTGATAGGATGGAAGGGGTTGGGATGATATAGGATAGGATTTTGTGTTATGTTATGGAATGGTATGTTATGTTATGTTATGGTATGTATGATCTGATATGGTATGGTATGGTATGGTATGGGATGGGATGGTATGGGATGGTATGGGATGGTATGGGATGGGATGGGATGGGATGGGATGGGATGGGATGGGATGGGATGGGATGGGATGGGATGGGATGGGATGGTATGGGATGGGATGGGATGGGATGGGGAGATCTGAGAGACATAATTGACAAATTAATAGGCCACGAAACCCTTTTTGTGTTCGCATGTCGCCTACTTTTACTAGTTTGTTCTTTAAATAAGCTCAGCGAATTATTTAATCTATATCAGGGTAAAATGTAAATTTTTTCTATGATATCAGAAAAGTTGAGAAAAAAGTTTGATATTTCATTATCGTGATTGTTCAGCGCTAACTTGCTTTTTTATAGCTTGGTACAAATAGTAGAGTCGAGTCTAATCTTTTATAGAGACCTTTATCTTGCACTTTTGCACTTACTATACCTCCGCTACGATGGAAGTACCAGGTGGATCCATCTCGTAACTGAAACGTTCACAGTCGATCACCTGCGGCCTTTTTTCAGATTTAATTCTTGTAAAAGCTTCTTGAAAGCTCATTCTACTCAACAGACTATAGTTTTTCATAAAATGCACACAATTTTCCACTCTGGCCGGGCTGAAACATATTTTATAAAGATTAAAAAATATTGCTTCTTAAACTTGGAATTTACTACCATAGAAGTTATAGTCCTCAACTTTATCAAAAAATTGACTGATTTATAATAAAAACCAAATTTGTTATTATTAACTGTATGGTGTAGTCTAACAATGTGAAGGAAATCTTCTTTTAAGTTCGAAAAATAGAACTAATTTAAAGCGTACCAACTTTAAAATCGAGGTTCATTAAAATCAAGCTTCAGCAAGGGTAAAAAATTTTCTTACGCTTTAAACAAATCAAGTGGGTGCTATTTCAAAAGTAAATAATAAAAAGTATTAAACGTCATAGTTGTTTATTTAAAAGTGATTATTTACATATTTTAGTTTTTCATTCCGTTTTAGGAAACAGTCGTCATCTTAATTCAATTTTTATTTACAAAATCTCATTTCCTTATGTAAATGATTTAATTAAGAAATAATACGTACCCTTATTTTTAGTTACTCACTTTTGAAATTAAATACTTCACTAAGTAATAATTAATAAAAACTTAGTGTATAAAATGGTAAAAAACCTTTTAAGGAAAAAAATAGGCTTGTGAAAATTAAAATTTAATGGAAACTATGAATTTCGCCAAACGCGATGAAAAAAAACACAAATGTGCAAATAACTAAATTTAAATAAACAATTACGATTATAGAACTATTTTTGTATTTTTGTATTAATTTAAGCTTAATTGTATCAATCAGGTTATTGATGAAGTAATTTTATACTTGACGGTATATTGAGATAAGGAAAATTTGAAAATTAAAAAAGCTAGTGAAAAAATAAACCGCGCAGAAATATTATTTCAGAGTGTCTACTAATTTTCGCTGAAAAACACGAATTTTCAACAAAGTATATAAATTTATAACTAAAAAAAGATTCACTTTTCAGTTAAAAATAATAATCTGTAACAAAACAAATGCCTTTCAAACAAAATAGTTACATTTTTAACCAAAGAGACGAATCTTCAACTTAAAAAATGTGTTTTTAACCAATTACAGTTAAGTACAACTAGGAAAGACAAATTTTCAATAAAATAGTTAAATCCTTAACCAAAAAGGATTAATTTTTAACAAAACGATTGCATTTTAAAGGAAAATTGTCTATTTTTCCAGAAATTTTAAGCAAATTTGTTATTGGCTTGAAATATTTCAAAATTCTTAATAAGCTTCTAAACATTTTGTTTGAATTTTTCAGCGGGCTAAATTTGGTTTTAGATTTCTTAAGACCTTTTATCATTTATTTGCTAATTTTTTAAAACTTTAAAATATCTCTTAAATTTACTCAATTTTTTTCAAACTTTTGTAATCTTGCAAAATTGCTAAATTTTGAATCTGAAATCTTCTTTTTCAAACATTTAACAAATATTTTGTTTGAAATTTTTTGAAATCTTCTTTAATTCAAATTATTTTTAAATAATTTCAAAACTTCTAAAACTTTTGCGTATCTTTTGAAATAATTTACTTTTCCTACAAAAAATTTAATTCTGTAAAATGAAAAAATTGTATTAAAAATTCCCATATTCTATTTTGACTTTTTTTAAAATCTTTAAATCTTAAAATTGATTTTTTTAAAAATAAAAATCTAAAGGATTAAAAATTTTATCAGAAAGCTTATTGTGAATATCAGTAATCTTTCTGTTTGAAATTATAGTGTGATAGCAAAATGTTAAGAAGAAAATCATTTCGCATTATTAAAAAATCATTTGAAATTAAAATTGGTTCTTCTATCAATAAAGTTTAGAAACATATAAAAATAAATTTATCATGAATTAAAATGTGTTAGTTGTAAATCACGATTAAGAAAAAATATCACATTTCAAAAACTTTAGAGTTGATTTTCTAGGGCGGCCTAAAAAACTTTCGAATTTTTTTGCGGAATCCTCTACTTTATTAGGTATCGAAAAAAATTCGAGTCCATCATTAATTTTCGATTTCATCTAGAATCAACTTCCAGTTAAGTCAAAGGTCAGTTATGTCAACGTTCAGATATATCAAAACGCACCGCTCAGTTATTTAAAATTGCACATCCCTTCCACTTAGCAGCACGTGACACTTAGCAGCACAACGCAGATACAAACGACACACGTATAAAGCGCGCTCTTTCATCTTCTTCTCCCCAATAGACATTGGTGGGGATAAGGGGAATTTGAAATAACAGAAATGTTATTATCAATTGGAAAAGTGCATTTTTCTTCTTACTTGCCTGTGTATTGTTCAAATAATTTCTAATTTTTTAAACGCAACTTTTGACAGGAAAAATCTATAGCAACGTTTTTTTCTATTTTCTTGCAACAAGCTCCATTAATGACCCCTAATTCTTAATTTTTTAAGCGAAATGCTATTTCTTGAAACTATCTTTATTTGTTTGAAAAAATATTCTCTTATAAAATCGCAAATATAATCATATTTTCTAAATTCTATGGCCTAATAATAAATGTGAACCTCTCAGTTATGCATGTTTTCGTTATTTTTAATTATTCTTATTAAATTATTTCAACAATAAATAGACAACTAAAATAAAAAGATAAACACTTCAATTTCCTATGTTAGGCCAACTCATTTAGAGAAAACCATTAAATCGCGACATTATAAGAGAACAAATTGTTAAAAAAATTAAAAAATACACACAATCTTGTACTTCAGTTTCATTCAAGAGGATTTATGAAACAAAATAGGAAAAAGTTATAAATAAGGGTAATATTGCGCTAAATCCTTTCGGCACACGATGAAAAGGGGCTGAAAGAGGTTTTAACTAACAATTAATGCTGATGGTATTAGTTTAAAAAAAATACATAGTAAACACGTATTCATTTGTTTGGAAACCGAACAAAATAAGCAATTGCCTTAAAAAAATACGAAATTTGATTTTTAACCTACCCTCACCCCCTCCCCACTGCAGCGCCCCAAATATCAACCAAAAATTTAAAAAACTACATTTTTATGTATTATTATTAATTTGCAGTCATTTCTGTCGTCTTTTTCATACAAATAATTACTAATGTACAATTTGAATATTCCCCATAACTTTCTAAACAAGGTTTAATTGTTTAAATAAATGTAACTTATTTAAACAATTATTTATCCTTGAAAAAAAAATCGTATTTTCTGATTGAAATTGAATACTTAGTCATTGCTTGGAGCAGTAATTTTGTTTAAAAACTTTATGCAATTATTTAAACAATTAGTTATTGTTTATTTACAGAATTTCTAAAAATTCAGTCAGAGATGTCCAATTTTTCTCAAGTTGGTGTCCTATGCTTCTTTTTGTTGAATAATTACAAAAGATTGATACATTTCTTTTAACTATTAAGAAATCACTATTAGTTTAAACAATTTTTATTGCGCCGAAGATGTAAGCCATAAATTCTCAATTTAAAGGAAATTAAAAGAAAAAACCATTATTAATTGTATAAATAGTAACATAAAGCTTTTGAAAGAATTTACTACTACCAGAAATTATTCACTATTGTGTTAATTTAAAAAAATAGGGTTTTAAAAATATTGTTGGAAAAATAATTGTTTAAACAAATAGAGATTTTTTTTAAATTAAAAGAAATGTATTAAAATTTTGTAATTGTTCAAGAAAAAGTAGCATAGGATACCAATTTGAGAAAAAATTGGACATCTCTCACTAAAATTTTAGAAATTTTGCAAATAAACAAATATTCATTGTTTAAATAATTACGTAATGTTTTGAAAAAAAGGTATTGCTCTAAACAATGACCACCTATTACATTTCAATCATAAAATACGATTATATTTTACATCTTATCGGAATAAAAATTTGAATAAATAAGTTAGCTTTATTTAAACAATTAAACATACTTTAGAAAGTCACGGGAAATATTCAAGTTGACCATTAGTAATTACTGGTATGAAAAATACGACAGAAATAGCTAAAAATTAACAATAATACGTAGAAATGTAGTTTTTTTATTTTTCGGTGTTACTTGTGGCGCTGCAGGTGGGGGGAGGGGGTTGGTGATGGGTTAACAATAAAAGTTATCAGTATGGGTTTATTTCGTAAGACACTCCTCTTCAATTATTAAAGAGCATGACACGTTTAGATGAAACCCTGGAGCATGAGTTCCATTTTTCGATAATCTAAACTTTCCCCATGTTAATCAAATGAAAATAAAATAAAAAGTTACGGATTTATTTCCTTCGGAAATGGAAACTTTTGGCGGAGTGACTTGCTCTGTAGTTGGAAAAGCATTTTTTGGACCACCCTAGTAAACACCCTGTAGTTCTAACTGTGTTTGATTATACAAAATACTCATTAAAGAACTTTTGAATTCGTTTTGTAACATTTATACTTTTGAGGGTAGAAGCTTAAAAAATGTATAAACTACGTAAATATAAGTGAGGCAGTCTTAGCAAATTCAGTGACCTACACTCGTTTTATCTCTAACAGTTGCAGCGTATTCTAGACTCTGGAAATCACGACTGAACGTGTTTCACCTAAGCCAAATATAAGTAACAGTTTTCCTTTGCCCAACTAGCGTAAATTCATTCTGTGTGTACAGGGAAGGGTGACCGACTTAAGTTAGAAGCACGTAGAGGGTTCATTTGATTTCTGAGTGAAGAAGACGAGAGAACTCGCTCGACAAGTTTACGTCGCTGGTAAAGTAAAGGTAAACGATGTACGCAAGTCAATGTAAGTAAGTTTAATTGTGAGCTTCAAATGACAATCCAGCTGGTCCGGAAGTCATTCAGAAAAGTGTCTGCAAGACCTTAATACTTCCCAAATAAGCTCGAAGCCTGCGATGCTCGACCGGTCCAAGTTTTTAAGGTATTACAAATGTCAACTTTTCTCATACAATTATGAATTAATTATGTCATATTTTAAGCACATAATCTTGTTTTTTTTTTTAAATTAATTAAAAATATGATGCATTTCATGCGCCTGAGAAATAGCAAATCGCTACTGTGAGTGTACCCATGGTGAACCGAATATCAGCGACATCGGTTCACCATTGGTATACTCAAGGTGGCACACAGTGGGCCAAAAAAACGTCCGTGGACAAATTGATTTTCAGAAGACAATTATTATCCGATTTCAACTTTTCTTTTTTAAATGAAAGCTAATAAAATTTCGCATGGAACAGTCATGGCTGATTTTAAAATTTTGGTTTATTTAATAACAAAAATGAAAAAAAAGTTTTGACTTTTGAAGTATACCGGTTTTTGAAAAATACTTTGATTCAATCAAAAATACCTAGAAAACTGAAAGCAACTATCCAAAAAATATGTGCAATAGCAATGCAAATGTTAAACAATTTATTGAATTTGTTATAAGCAAATAAGTTAATGGAAATGGTTTGGTGAGGATTAGCGGTGATTTGTCACATGATTCGAATTAAATTTGAAAAATTTATGGAAAAAAGAGTTTTTTAATTGAATTAATAAAAGTTAATAAATAATTTGTTAGTTTAAAAGACATTTTTATAAACAAATATCCATATCAGATATTTTTGATGAAATAAATAACGTTATTTCTATGGAATCGATCGCATATTACTTTAAAATAAAACATAAGAATAATATTTGGCCACCAAATAAAAATTAATAATTGTTTAAACTACTTTAATGAACAAATATACTATTTGGGTATTTCTGGAGGTACACAATTGATTTTTTCTATTCAATTAACTGTAAATAACTCAATCCTAAATTTTTAAGAACATTTTGATACCAGTGAAAAATTTATTATTATAAACAACAATTTTTTAAACACATTTTATTGTTTTGTGTATTTATAAATAAAATATCGTTTTTTCACTGTATTAACAGACAGTTAGGATGATTTTTTTTATATAAATCGATAACATTTGATAATTTCGTAACCTAACTTAATTAACAAATGCATTATTTGGCTATATTGTTGAGCATTTAAACTTGTTTTTTGTATAATCAAGTAGTAATTAAGTTTCTTTAATAAATCATCAATTTTTACCAACTTATGACAAGGAATTATTGCTAAATAATTTTAATTATATGTCACAAGAAAAAAATTAGTTTACAAAATGCATCAGCCGAGAAATTTTTTTATTAAAGTGTTAATAAAAATAAAAATAGTGGATCATTATCGATCTAACAAAAAAAGTTAAAAAAATATGTTAATAACAGTTGATTAAATACAAAAAACAAGTTTAAATGCTGAAAATTAGCCAAATAATGTATTTGTTAATTAAGTTTGGTTAAACAATTATCAAATGTTATCGAATCATAACAAAAAATCATTACTGAATAACTGGATGTTAATTCCGTAAAAAAGGCGCTATTTTATTTATAAATACATAAAATGATAAAAAAATTTTTTTAAAACAATTGTTGCTTACAATAAAAGTTTATCTAATGTCATGAAAATGCTCTTAAAAATGTAGAAGTTAGTTATTTACAGTTAATTGCATCGAAAAAATTAAGTTTGTATATCCAAAATAGCCAAACAGTGCATTTGTTAATTAAGGTAGTTTAAACAATTATTAACTTTTATGTGGTGATCGAATATGATACTTAGGTTTTATTTATAAATAATATATGATCGATTCAATAGAAAATGTTTATTTACTTAAAAAAATACCTGATATGGATATTTGATTATAAAAATGTCTTTTAAAATAACAAATTATTACATTTTATTAATTCAACTAAACAACTCTTTTTGTTCACAAATTATCCAAATTTAATATGAATCAAGTGCCGAATCGGCGCCAATCCCCACAAAACCAGTTTCATTCACTTATTTGTTTATAAAAAATTCAATAAATTTTTTAACTTTGCATTTCTATTGGACAGCTTTTTTTGATAGTTTGTTTAATTTTTATAGGTATTTTTGATTGAATCCAAAAATTCAAAAGTCAAATGTTTTCATTTTTCTTGTTAAATAATGGAAAAAATAAACAAAAAATTAAAAATCGGCCATGAAAGTTCGATGCAAAATTTTATTAGCTTTCATTAAAAAAAAGTTAAAATCGGATAATAATCTTCTTCTCAAAATCAATTTGTCTACGGACGTTCATTTGCCCCACGGTGTAGCAATTTGCTCCTTCCCAGGAAGCGCCTCAAGTGCATTCATTTGAATTCGATTTTGTGACATCAGAATTCATGGCCAAAAGTTAAATATTTAGATCTAATTTTTGCGCAATCGTATTATAAATATTTTATAAATATAATTCTCCTTCTAATTTTATAGTTATTTTTTAGCAAAACTGTTTCTGTTTTGTTTTAAAATTAAAAGAGTGCAATTTTAATGCGTCATATAACATATAATAAGTTGAACTAGAAGTGAAAGGTAAAATCACTCTTATATTGAGCAAAACACCTCCCAAAAATGGTGTTTGGCGTTTATTTTAGAAACAGTGCATCGGAAAAAAATTATTTTCTACAGAAAAATAGTTTTTTAAATTTACAACAAGAATGCCAATTTGCATTTTAGCTCTACGGGTCATACTTTTTGAGTAATAAACCCTCAAATTAGGGGGCGCGTTTCAACTCGCGGGTGGGACGCTCCTTCCATAGCTCGTATCTTAAAACAAAATTGTTTTTCGACGAAAATGTATCATACATAAATTGTGGACCGGAAAAAGTCATATATTTTTAGTGATGTACATTTTTAGCCAGAAACGGTCCGATTTCGAGATATGAGCTACGGAGGGGCGTGGTTTCACCCTTAATTTCTAATTCAAATGATATAATGTCATCTACCAATGCCTTAAATGATATGGATGGCAATTATTTGAATTTGTTTACCCTCAAATTTATAATCAGCCACGCCAATATGCATATACACACTATTTTGATGGCTTTCGGACTTTATTTGTTCAAGTTATTTATGCCTAAATTCGATTTTTGGAATTCTTTGTTTAAAAAAATAAATACTAATTGGGTAAGAGATCTTTTTTTAAACTTTTCATTACACATTTTTAGCAACCCAATACAAAATGTTTTTAACGTCCAACGTGACTCCTCTAACTGGAAACCTTTCAATTCTTTCTTTCTCTGTTCAATATTGGAGATCTATCTGAAATCTTTGTGAAATCTTTGAGAAATCGTTGCTTCCTTTGGCAAATTTTTGCGAAACATTTGAAATATTTGGTAATATTTGTGTAATTATTCAAATCTGTTTGAAATCTTTGGTAAATCATTGATATTTTTGTGCTCTCTTTGTAATCTATCTGAAATAATTGTGATAGAATTGAAATCTTTGGAAACATATGAAATATTTTTGACATATTGGGTAATATTTGTGAAACTATAAAAATTGTTGAGAAATAATTAAAGTCTTTGTGAACTCTTTGAAGTCTGTCCGAAATCTTTGAAAAATCATTGAAATCATTTTGCGCTCTTTAAAATCAATCTAAAATCTTTGTCAAATATTCGAAGTCTTTGTGAAATCTTCTAGGATACATTTTTGAAAATATTAAAATCTTTGGGAAATCATTAAAATCTTTGTGAAGACTTTTAAATCTACCCAAAATCTTTGGGAAAGCACTGCATTCTTTGAGGAATCTTTGAAATCTTTGTCAAATATTTGCAAAATATTTAATATATTTGAAATATTTGAAAAATCATCGAAATATTTGTGGAAACTTCGTGAAATCTTTGTGATATATTTGTGATATATTTGTGAATTCTTAAGAAATCTTTGCGAAATATATTATTTTTCAATTTTTTAAATAATATTTGTGAAGTTCTTGAAATCTTTGTGAAATCTCAGGAAACTGATATAGGTTTTTGTGAAATCTCTTAATCTATCCGAAATCCTTAAAATCTTTGTGAAATCAGTAAGATATCTTTGTAAAATAATATAAGTATTTGTGAAATGTTTCAAATCCATTCGAAATCTTTGCGAAACATGTGAAATGTTTGGATAATCACTGAAATCTTTGTGCCATCTTTGAAATCTTTGCGAAATGTTTAGCAATATGAATTCCATACCTGTATTTATTACTTACTATTTATTGTTTATTTATTATTTATGTTCGATTTTTTCATTGTATACTATTATTATACTATGTAAAAATTGTACCATTCAATATTATAGGCAGAAAAAAAGGCTCCGCATCTTCTGGAAGGAGAGATCCGTTTGAATGGGAAATATGTTACGATCTCGAACACTGTAAAAAGTACAGATCTCTTACAGTCACCAGAATTCTCGAATTTTCGGACACTAGTTCCAGCTATTTCAAACTCTAGTAATATTTTAAATAATAAAATAGTATCAATTATTATACCGCATGACGTCATTTATCATTTTCATAGTAAAAAACGTACCATCAAAACGTAATTATGTTTTTTCAACTCTCCCGGACATTTCGTAAAAGGAAAAGGAATTTCACGCGGTAAAGACGAACACCGCCAATCACTAGTCGTTCAACAATTTTATACAATAAATAATCTATTTGCAGCAATGATCATGTAGAAATAACCGACATATCGACCCTTTTTCCTAAAAAAAAGGTTTATAATTACCTTTCTTCCTAAAAAAGGTTTAGAGTTGTGCAGATAAATGTGAAAAGCAATTGTAACTTGCCAGGAGCATTAAAATTGCACTTTTTAAATTAAAAAAAAAAATAAAAACAGTTTAAAAAAAAATAACTTTGACATAAAACAGAGAATGGCACTAATCTAAATAAAACATTGTTCTTTTGCGAGTTTAGAAAGAAATTGCAATACAAGAAAACATCTATTAAAAGTTTTATTTGAAAGAAAAATCAAAATTCTCAAATAAATGTTCTAAGCTTATATAATTTTTTATTTATTTACTAAAAATTGTTTAAAAACAGATTTAAAAAGTCGTCAAACCATTAATACGTACGTGGGACTTGATATCTTGAGAATATGATCTGTGGTCCAATTTGCTTTTACCAATTCTGATATCGAACACCAGTGCTTTGGTGTATTTCCGAAGAAAACGTAGGTCATCACGTGGAAACCATTTATGATTCCAGGCGAAGAGCAGAGCAAAAACAAACCTATTAAGAAGCACTTTCTGCTCCCATATTTCAGAATTGCTTCCTCGAAAGCCATATCTTCGGAAACAAGGTTAGAATTTGATGTGCTCTCAAGCATCATCTCGGAGAACATGGGGATTAATTTTATTTTATAGTTTTAATATCTTACTTACGATCAAATGCTATTACTTCAATGAGAATTAAATATGGCATTAAATAAATAACTAATTCACGGGCATAAGTTATAATAATATAGATTTTTATTTCAGTTTCAATTAAATTGTCTGAAGTATCACTATGTTTAAAAGACGGTTGTTCAAGAGCTCAGTTCAAATTGATATCGTCTTTGCCTCACGCTACGCGCTTGGTCTTTGTGTTTCACTCACATTCATGCGCAGGCCTTTTAAAATGAAAGGTCTACACATCGACAACTGTAATTTGTAGATTGTGAATTCTCTTTTGTTAAAGCTCTTTGGGCTTCAACGAACAAATTCTCATCACGTATTTCGTGCTACGCACTCGATTTTGTCCAAAATGTGAACTTTTTTACACTATGTTCAACACTATTACATCAAATGTATATTCTATTTACTTCTCCACCACGGGCTGGTTCCGTGCAGAAATCGCCTGATTTTGAACTTAAAATCGAACTGGCCCCGATCGGTATAACTCTGTGGCCCATTCTTGAGCCACAGAGCGTCAGACGCTCAGAGAACTAGTGCTGTTTATTGTTTTCTGATAGTGCAGTGAAACTGGAATCTTACTCGTCTACAATGTTTTATTAAGTATTAAAAATGCCTACGGAGAGTACGCCACGTGTTTGGAAGCACCGAGCACTAGCCAGTATACCTCGAAACCTGAGTGTGGAAAATGAATGTAAGTAATTATGCGCTCTGCGGCTCATTGAGGACTGACCTCAAATAAATTAATAATCAATTAAATTATATTTTTTCAATAAATATAAATGAAATGATTATATATGGCAATGTAAGTGTTTCGAAAGTTCATATTATTCAACTCGTTAAATTTATGAAATTATGAATCAAGTATTAGAATCAAAATACCAAGTAAGCAGTACTCCCAACGGGAGCTCCTTACTCGACTAAGCATGCGCCGCACTCGGTATCTAACTGGTTGCTACAATCGCGCAGGTTAAAATGTTTAAAAATATTATTTTTTCTGTTTATTATAAATAATAGTATTTCAACTTATAAGAATGTCCATTACATCGAAATTAATGAATTATAATAAAAATTAAAATTAAATTAAAGGCATATTCTGTAAATAATATGTAAATAGCCAGAAATAAGTTATTTAAACATTTTTATTTCTTGTGAAAGTATTTTTGTCCATATTGCTTCTTAGCAAATTAAAAAAATAAAACGATCCTAATAAATGATAGCTTAATTTTCTAGGGAAAATATTATATACAACTAACTTTTCGAATTTTTTAAGAAGTAAAACTATTGATAGAAAATAGAATTTGTTCACAGAAAAATGTTAATAAATCGTAAATTATAGGTCATTTTCCCATCATTTTCGTTCTTCAAGTGATAAATGAAATTTGTTGAAAACATTCGAAAAGGTCAAGTTGTAGGAAATCTTTTCGCAAAAAAATTAGGCTGTCATCTATTAGGATTCTATTTTTTTAAATTTTGTAATAAATGCTATGACTAAAAAATTTGTTGCAAGGAATGGAAATTATTAAACAAAATATTTCTGGTTCTTTAATATTTTGTTCATAAAAAACAACATTTTCCTGGCAACTAATACAATCTAAAATAATCTTAAGTTTATTAACACCAACATTCAATTTTTTTTTCTAAAACCTTTGCTTTGCGTACCTGTACTATTTTAATTTTAATTTGAAATACTAATGCCCTTTTATATACATTTTTTTGCAGCTGTTGTTTGTGCTAAATATGAAACCACGGAGGCTCTAATCAACATTGAAACCTTTTTGGAAATTTCAAAAATTGAGGTGGCCATTGAAAGGAGAGAACTATTCGCTAGTTTCGAGTTTCATTCGCAATATTAATAAATGGATTATAATGATATTGATCGAGTACCGATCTGGCCCCGATCTGGAATCCCGATCTGGGCCCGACCTGGCCTAGTCTGGTCCCGTTCGGGGCCATATCGAAATTTCTGCACGTGTACTTCTTATTCAGATATTGAAAAATAATGTACAAAGTTTATTTTTCATGATTTCTTTAATAGTTTCTCCTTATTTTGCTCTAATTTTTATGTTCAGGTACTGTTAAAAATCTATCATTTCCTTACATTTATATTACTACAATTCATAATATGTATTGCTCTCGAAACATACGTATTTTCATTATCTTACTTTTAAATTTAAATAAGTGCACATGATATAAAAGAAATATTTTTTTACTAAACATTTCATTGCAACTTATGTCGTTTTAACATAGATTTAATTTGTATAAATACGTATCCTAGCTTAAGATATAATTAAGACGAAAAACTTTATTACTTAAAATGTTATTGTAGCTTGTGTCGTTTTTCCAAATAAAAAAATTCATTTTGAATATATTGTTATAAAAAAATTACATATTCTTTTCTTTAGATTTAAATTTTTTAAGTTGAAAACTCAACTCAACCTGGTTTGAGAGAACTTTTGTCTACGAAATTTATTAATATGTTTTGTTTTGTGCGAGGGGCTTGTCACTGTTGCAATCGGTCAGTCAATGATAAAGTTCTAGCATCGAATGCCAATGTGAGTCCACTGATTGACACATTAACTGACACTGAATTCCAGTCTGAGTACCATCACTGAGTACAATCAATTTTTAATCTTCAAACCGAGGTTGAAATGTGCTCTGAAAGAATAGTAATACATTTTTTATTTAAACTGTGTTCAATTTCAGAAATATCGCACGAGAAACCAAATTTTTAGTTGTGAAAATTCTCAACTTTAAAAAGAGAGTATTAAAATTTATTGCTAAACAGTTCTTTTACAGATATTAAGATTTGAAATATTTCTAAAGATTTCGCAAAGTGTAAAGTACTTTGAATAGTTTTTGATAATTTCCAGTAATTTCATTAAAATTGGAGTGAATTTAGACAAATTTAAGGAGATTTAAGATACATTAACGAAGAACATAAGAATTTGAGCCGATAGTACATAATTCTAAAAATAAAAAAAAAATTGCCATCAAAATGAGTGAAATGGGAGTGAACAGAATTCAAAGGAAAAAAATCAATCCATCTCATTGAATTTGAATAAAATTAGAAAAATTGATATGAAATGAGGAGAATTCTATTAATGTATAAAGATTGAATGTGAAAAAAAATTTTGTGTGAATTGAAAACAATTAAAATATATTAATTTGAAAATTCAATGAAAACATTACATTTGTAAATTACTTTTTCATATACTGACTCTACGAAATATTTCACTGAAACTTTTAGGAATTTTTTCATGTAAAAAATTGAGATATTTATTTACCATTAATATTATTAAATTTGAAGTATTCTTGCACATTACAAATCGCAAACTTCGAAAATATCAGACTTTCTGGAAGATAAATTTGAGCATGATCTCTTCAATCGAAGGCACTGGAGTTGAAAAATGTTCAAACTAGAAATATCGAATTTCTACACTTCGGAGCATGAATGATGTACGATAGGAACCATTGAGGCTTGAAGGATATAAAATTGGATAAACTTGAAGGTATCCAGATTTAAACGCTGTTAGGTCTCGAAGCGTCAAATTCTAAATTTATATGATCTATGAAATTATTATTTTCTTGACGAAAGGAATATTTAATTTTCTTTGCCTGTGAAAACTTTATCGATCTTTTAAGCATTGATATCGCGGCTTCCCAAAACAAAAAACGTTTTCTTCAGCGTTTGACTTTTTGATAAACGACTAAGCGTAATTGCAGTCATTTTATATATAAAGTTTCAACGAAATCTGGAACACCGGGTTCTTGCCATTAATTGGAGATGGTAGCGAAAATTGTGGAGGGAGGGGGTGGGGGTCAGTGAACGTAGAGGGAAGGAGATTGTGATTAATTTGATTCAATTACAAACCAGAGCAAATCCAGGTCATCGATTTTATTACGGTTTTACGCTAGCTGTGGAATCTTTCCTTTTTTTATGCTCTATTCGCCAAGAATTAACGTAATGTTGATTCTAGGTCAGTTTATAACTTCATTAATCTGAGGGACTCCTTGTCAATCGAAGCATTTTGAATTTTTTTCGGTGATGATATATTATTTTTCAACTTTTCTTTATATCGTAGAGTACCTATCCTCTGACTAACCTCAACATAATTCCTCTTCTTCTGCCATACTTACCATCCGGATCCAATTATAATTTAACTTTTTACCTCATCCCTGACCATCTATTGTTTTTAACCCATGTACTTACATCTCCCTTTCCGTAAACTCCCATCCACCATTCTTCCCCTTCCCTTACCATTTAAGACTCTGTCTTTCGACTTCCATCCCTTACCACGTACCACTCTTAGCTCTTCTACATCACTTTTAATGTATACCCCTTTCTACATTCTACACCCTTACCATTTAATCTATAATCTATGTACTGCGTCTCTAACAGAATACCTTTATCCACTATTCTCTTCCTCCTCCTACCATACAACCCTCTCATTCTCTACTCCCAGCCTTTACTTTGTATCACTCTTTTAGTCAGTTTATAACTTCATTAATTTGGGGGACTCTTTGTCAATCGAAGTACTTTGTGTTTTTTTTTTCGTTGATATATTATTTTGAATTTTTCTTTATATCCTAGAGTACCTATCCCCTAAACGAACTATTTCCTCTTCTTCTGCCATGCTTACCAACTGGGTCCAATTATAATTTAACTTTTTACCCCATCCCTTACTGTCTATCATTTTTAACCCAGGTACTTACCACTCCCTTTCCGTAAACTCACATCTAGCATCCTCCCCTCCTCTTATTATTTAAAATTCTTTCTTTCTCTTCCCAACCCTTACCACGTAACACTCTTACCTCCTCTAAATCACTATTAATCTATACCCCCTCCTCCATTCTATACCCCTTACCATTTAATCCATAATTACTACCCCTTACTCCATGACGCTTTTACTCCTATACTTATATGGCCGTATAAACAAACAAAAAAGAAATAAAAAATTCCTTTTCTAAAAATCAGTTGACGTTTTAGTTTGTGAGTTATAAAATGTTTAAGCTGGATCAATCCGGAGCGCCGCATAAAGAGCAGTGCGTGCGTGCGCATGAGTCTAACGCTGGTAGTGACCGCCGGTTCTCTGCAACAATCCGTCGGAAACTGCCCCAACGTTGGACTCATGCTCACCAACGCACTGCTGTTTAGGCGACGCTCCTGATTGGTCCAACTTACACATTTTATAACCCAAAAACTAAAACTTCAATTGATTATTGGAAAAGCAATTTTCGATTTCTTTTTTATTTGTTTATACAGCCATACAAGTCGCGACACTTGAGCCTGGGACAACCTGTATAATCGTTACCAAATTGCTTTATCGTTTTTTGTTGTTGAAAATTAAATTTTATTAATTGAAAATGTAACGATTCCAATTGCATATTGCATCTTTTTAATTAAAATTTCATCACTTTGGTTTAACATAAATTGTTTATTAACTGAAAATTTAATTATATAAATTCATGTATTTTTTTGGCAATTCGTCTTTTTTCGTAAAAATTAATCTTCTTCGTTGAAAATTTATCTTTTTGGTTTAAAACTCAACTACTACATTTTTGGTTGAAAACGGATAATTTTAAGTTAAAAATCCAAACATTCGTTTGAAAATTTGCCTTCCTTACTTAGAAATTTGTCTTTTTTATTTAAAAATTTATCTCATTTGTTGAAAAGTCATGTATTTTGTTTACAAATCCTCCTTTTTGGTAAAAAATTAATCGTCTTGTTTGCAAATTCATATTTTTCGCTTAAAATTCATGCATTAATCCATTTGAAAATTCTTGATTTTAGTCAAAAATTCATCAATTTGTTTAAAAATGTAACTTTGCTTTTAAAAATGTTTTTTTTTGTTTAATAATTTTTTTTTACTGAAAATGTAAATATCCCAATTACATATTCTATTATTTTATTTGAAAATTTATCTCTTTGATTGAACATTATTTTTTTTCGGTTTCTTTTGAGTTGAAAGTTAATTAATTCTTATCTAAATTTTTGATAAAAAAATTGTCTTCTTGTATGAAAATGTATATTTTTTGTTTAAAATTCATCTATTTTAGATGAAGATTAATCATTTTGATTAAATTTTTGTTTTGTTTGGCGTGCAGTTAATTATTTTTGCTAACAATTTAACTATCTCATTTTGAGCTGGAAACTGATCCTTTTACTTAAAAATTCAACTATTTAGTTGAAAATTGATCATCTTTGGTAAAAATTGAAATATTTAGTTACCAGATTAATTTGACTCTAATTATAAAGGGAGTTTTTAGTGTAAGATAAGAAAATAACATGAAAAAGTATACCTGAACAAAAACTTGAGATATCTGGAAAGAATCTGGAATTGGCATGGAATTGTTTTTTCCGGATTTGAGTAGACATCCTGCCTATACTCATCTACCACATACCCATCTAACAAATGGCTATGGAATTGAAGTTTCCAACGTTTATGTAAAACGAAAATAAAAAATGTCCTTACCTAAAATTTGAAGTAAGCGAAGAAAGTGTTACCCCCCACCCCTCGAGTCTCCCCGGGAAAGCAGTCCTTTTTAACCCCTAAATCTCAAAAATCTAAAAATGCTAAAATGTACTCAAAGTTTCTTAAATAAAATTTCAGATACGAATTTTGTAGATTTTATTAAAAAATAATTGCATTAAAAGTTTTTTCCCCTATGTGCCGGGTTCCAAGTTTCTTACGTAAAATATAAGGAATGAATGTTGAAGACTTTGATGGTAAATAATTACCAAAACAAAATTGTAAAAGATAAATTTGGTAGATTTTAATGATAAGAATTTCATTACCAAAAGATTTTAATTTCAGCTACAGCGCAAAGCCATTGTTTTGAACTAGCAAACTTCAAAAATCGAAAAGAAAATTTAAAATGTGAGCCAAGTTTGTAACCTAAAATATAAGGCTTAAATGTTGTAGATTTGTATGGTAAATAATTACTAAGCAAGTTTCATCTCCCTATCTATCGGAGAAAACAGACGTTTTTAAACCCTAAATTTCAAACAGCACGAAAATTTGAAATAGACTTTCAAGTTCTTACCTAAAATATAAGAATTTAATCTTGCAGAATTCGATGATAAATAATTGCAATGAAAGTTTCATCTCCCTGTCTGTCGCGAAAAGCAGTCTTTCACAATAAAATTAAAAAAAACATGAAATGTGTTCAAAGATTCTTAACTAAAATCTAAGACATAAATGTTGTCGATTTTTATGGTGAATAATTTAATTAAAATTTTCTCCCTCTAGATGCCGGAAAAAGCAGTCGCTTTCAGCACATAAAAGTAAAAAATCAAAAAGAAAAATGCTAAAATTTCTTACGTGAAATATAAATATAATTATAAGTTTGAATATGAATATAAATATAAATATAAATATAAAACTAAATATAAATATAACCATACATATAAATATAAATTAAGATTCTAAAATTTATTCCAAGCTTCTTACCTAAAATATAAGACATAAATTTGATAGATTTTAATGCTCAAAATTGCATATAAAGTTTCATTTCCATAGCTGCCGTTCTTTTCGATCAGCAAACTTGAAAAATCGAAAAGAAAATGAAAATTGTGCTCAAAGTTTCAAGCCGAAAATATAAAAAAAAGAATATTGTAGATTTTTATGGTTAATAATTACGAAAAAAGTGTTAGGCAGTTAATCTGCCATAGGAACCAGTCGTTTTCAATCCCTGAATCTTAGAAAACGACTGCATTCTCCCGCATCTGGCGAATGAGATTTTTTACGGAATTATTTATGATTAAAATCTACGAAATTGATGTTTTCGATTTTATTTAAGAAGCTTGGAACATATTTATGAGTCTTTTTCGATAGAGGGATGCAATTTTTTGCAATTATTTACTAACAAAATCTAAAAAATGCAAGCCTTATATTTTAGGATGAAATTGTCGAGACTTAGTGGTAGAAAACGTCTGCTTACCTCGGCAACTAGGTGGACGAAACTTTTTTTTACAAATATTTTGCATCTAACGCTAAAAAATACATAATTCTGATTTAGAGTAAGGACATCTTTATTCTTTGTTCCACCTAAACGTTGGAAATTGTAGTTCCATTACGGGTTTACTATTTTTCAACGAATATTACTGATAAAGATAGGGGTTGCGCTTTTAGCGGGAATTCGTCGATATATGCAGCGACTTTGAAATGGTTAATAAAGAATGTTTTAATATACAAATATTGAAGTATCAATAGATTTTTATAAAAAAAATGATTGAAAGAATTTCAAAGTATTTGTGGACGTTGTCGAGCACGAAGTAGGTGCCAAGAACTTGAACCAAGCACCCGAGTAGCTATAGTAAGATGGTAAAAGGCGATAAGGAGTACACATAGTATAACAGAACCACAACTCGATAATGCCAAAGTTCGTTATATTTTTTATCTGTAGAAAGATAATTTAAAAAAACTTCTGAAAGAGGTCTGAGAGAGAAAGAAGATATGAAACGAAAGAAGAAAACCTGGAGAAAAAAATCAAGTTTTTGATAAAGACAAAAAGGGCAAAGAATTCCAAACAATGTAGAAGAATTTTCATATCCTGAAATAAATTTCAGAATTCTTTCAAACATACTATATTTTAAAGCGAATATACAATATGTTTTTCTAGAATAGGGCGATCATGAAAAAACACTTTTGTATTTCTCAGGTTCAAAAGGAAAATTAGGGACCTAAAGGGGGTTCAAAAAAGGGATATTTTCTTTGACTTCAAAGACTAACCGCAGCCCTAATAATATTTTTCTCAAAAATAAAAGTTTTTCAAAAATAAAATTAAAAGGAGATAAATTTGACTCTTACTATTACATGAATTATTGTCCATATTATTATCCTATTTTAATAATTTGAAGAGTTAGTAACATTTGTAATTTATTTTCAGTTTCTTGCAAACTCACTTTCTGAGGAAGCCGTATGGTATAAACTCATAATAAATTTTGCTTTGCATTTTTATCCAGATTTATTTGAAAACTCTATATTTTTCGATTTTAGTGAAGTTCTAGATTTCGAATCGAAATACTTAATAGAGAAGTGTTTCATGCTTTGTTATAGAATTATAAAGGTTTGACTATTTTTCACTTGATATGAGATTTCTCAATTAATATAGCCCTGCTTAATGGCGTTACTTTAAATATTCCTAAATTATATGCATTTCAAAAACATTATCTTAAAAAAAATTTACGGTGCACCTTGATTTATTTTTTGTACATCATGAAAAACGATTAATAGAGTATATCTCTAAAATTAAGACAGATACGTAATTTTAAATATAGGTCTCTGCATTTGGCTTGGTTTCCTCTATAATTTGAGATTCTTTATGTACTACAATAATCTCAATATATCACTCACAATATGAGAAATATACTAAATATTTCTTTGTATCCAATTCACCCTTGTAGAAATTTCCCCGGTTCGCCCTACTGCAACAAGGTTTCTGGTCGAACCCCGGCCGGGCTGCCCCTGGCTGGGCTTCATGCACACGAACCGGGCGGGAGCCGTCCGGGCTACAGTTTTGTCGAATCATGTAGTCCGGAGCTGGCCGGTTACTGGCCGATCCCATGGTCGGGAGCCGGCCGGGAACTGCTCAGGTTAATGTTTATGTAGAAATCAAACATTTTTTAAGAGCCCTGATATTATCAAAGAAGTAATTATGCTTGATTTGACTTTTAAAGTTCACCGTATTCTTTACGATGAGCCCTGAAAGAAAAAACAAGTTACCAATTTCTCACCTGAAGTAACATTTTTTAACCGCTTTGTGGCCAGATTACCCGACCGGATCCCGACCGGTATTCAAGCCGGGATCCGAACAGCTTACTGTCACGTTTTCAGCCGAATCCCGGCTGGATTCCCCGACCAGCGCCCGGTTGAAACCGGATCTCATGCTTAAGATAGTTACAGCCTAATATGTTGAAGGAATTTGTTGTTAGAGTTAGACCTTTATTTTTTAATAGTCAATCTCTCTAGCGATCACTCTAGGCGAAGAGCCTCACAAAGTCATCATCTAAGGAGCTCCCCACTCGGGACCAGTAGTATACAAGGTCTTTTGTTTGAGATGTCATTCACTCCATTGGCAATCTTCTTCAAGCATTTATTATAAACCATTTTGCCGCTACACTTGCCTGTCTTAGACCAATATTATCGAGAAAAAAATTTAATATTTGCATTTTCAATCAAATATTTTATTTTTTAAGCCAGAAATACAAATTTCGTAGTAGATGAAATATGATGATGAAAGTAGATGATGAAGTAGTATGATGAAAGTAGATGAATTTTCAGCAAAAAAGATTAATTTTCTACCCAATAGATGAATTTGAAGAAAATTAATTTTCAATCCAGAAAGAATAATTTAAAAAAAGAATAGTTGAATTTCCAACTAACAAACAATAAAACTTCCGCGAAAAATGCGAACGCTAAATTTGTAGTTTAAAAAATCAATGAAAACAAATTTCAATCAGTTGAATTCAACTACTAAAAAACTAACAAAAAAATGTTAAATTCCCAAACAAAATGATGAATTCTTAACAAATAATATTAATTTTCTTCCCAAATAGACAAATTAAAAAAATTGTGGTTCTTGAGCTAAAAAGTCAAACGTTTTCGAATTAATTAATTAATTTTTAATTAGGTAAACATATTCCACTTGTTTAAAAAAGATATTTTTTTTCTAAAAAGTCAACAAACTGGCAGTTCATTAAAGTTAATAACATAAATTTATTTAAAAATATTTTCAAATTGTATAAGCAATAAATGATTCTTTATTTTCAAAACCCATTAATTTGTTTAATCAGTAATTTTTCCACCCCTTAACCAAAACCGGCACCTGTTAAATTCAAATTTAAACAAAATTTACAGAAAATCTTTTTTTTCGATTTGGAATAAATAGGGGGGGGGGGTTCGTTGCCCTCTAGTATAAAAAAAATGCCATGCATTTTTCGACCTCCCTAATGTATACAGTAGATTATGTTGGTGTTTTGATTTATTTTAGGTAATATAATGGATGGCAATATCGCAAACCACAAATAGGACCTGCAAAAAAATGACTTCCTGGTATGAGGTAGGCTTTACGTAGTATTAGCAAGATAAATTGAGCTGTCCATGGTCGTTGCGGATCAACCCTCGTTCTATAGGTTCAATGCCTTGTATTCAACCCTCATTCTCATTCAGACCAGTAATATTCCTTGGCCTGTGATGTATATTGCTTTACGGTTGACATGTAATAACCTGTCTTATACTCTTTGTATATTTGACTACTACACGTAAGATGACACAAAATACGTTGACGTGATGCAGCATAAACGTTTGTAAGTCTCGAATCTAATTTTATTTATGGACACATTTTCCTTGGCGGAACTGAAATGGGATTAGTTGTCATCTGACAGTAAAATTTAAGAATCGAAGTTTCGAAGAGAGAATAATATTCTGGTCTATATTTTTATCTATAGGATTATCCTCCAGTCAAGAAAAAATTGAATAAATTGAGTAAGAAGAATAAAGTTCTCAAGGAAGAAGAATTAAAACGTTTTTATTTATACGTTCATTATTTATGTATTAGGGTGGTTCACAAAAAAATTGTTTTTACCTGCTTAAAATCACGGATAGAATCCGATAGAGTCAGATACAAAACCGGATAAAGTTGCGTATAGCCCACTTCGGATTTTAGTCCGTTCCGATCTGTATCTCTTTCGGTTCGTTAAATCTTAACCAGAAAACTATCGACTCTATCCGGATTTTCATCCGGATGACATATGGAAAATAGCATTTCATCTGGCCCTATTCGGGACATTGTCAGAATATAGGTTAGAAGACTCTTTTCTTCTAAGTCCAAAAACCGTTTTGTATCTGGATCTAACCGGCTTCAAAGCGAATATTGAAAACAGATAATTCAATTATTTTCCTTACTGAATCTTATGCGACTCTATACGGGACTTTGTCGGAATTTAAGTTAGAAGACTCTTTCCATTCAAGTCCAAAAACCGTTTTCGATCTAAATCTATCCGGCTTCGAATTGAACATCGAAAACAAAAAATTGAATTATTCGCCAGACGAAATCTTATGAGGCCCTATTCGGGACTTTATCGGAACTTAAGTTAGAAGACTTCATCTAAGTTAGAAAATGGGTTTCTATCTGGTTCTATACGGCTTTGAAGCGAACATCGGAAACAAAAAATTGAATTATTTTCCCGACGAAATCTTATGCGGACCTATCTCGAACTATGTCGGAACTTACATTAGAAGACTGTTCTCATCTAAGTTCGAAGATGGTTTTCTATCCGGTTCTATATGGCTTCGAAGCGAACATCGGAAACAAAAAATTGAATTATTCGTCCGACGAAATATTATGCGGCCCTATCTGGAACTATGACGGAGCCTAAATTAAAAGACTGCTCTCATTTAATTTCGAAAATGATTTTCTATCCGGTTCTGTACGGCTTTGAAGCGAACATTGGACACCAAAAATTGAATTATTCGGCCAAAGAAATCTTATGCGGCCTATCTGGAACTATGACTGCACGCAAACTAGAAGATTGTTTTCATCTAAGATCGAAAATGGTTTTCTATCCGGTTCTATACGGCTTTGAAGCGAACATCGGACAAAAAACTTGAATTATTCGCCTCACCGAACCTTATGGGGCCCTAGCCGGGACTTTGTCAGAATTTAACCGTTTCCTATCTGGATCTATCCGGCTTTGGAGCGAACATCAGAAATAGAAAATTGAATTATTTGCCTGATGGAGTCTTATGCCTCCCTATCTGGAACTTTGTTGGAACTTACATTAGAAAACTGCCCTATTAAAAATGCCCATTGAGGTTATTAAAGTATTATTGTACTTCATTTTCTTTATTATTTATTACTTTTGGATCATTTTTGAACGTTTTTAAATATTTAAAGACCAAAAGTATCGAGTCCTTTCTGAAATAAGTGAAATTCGATTTTTTGTTTAGCATATTTTAAAATATTGTTTAAGAATTGTTATTTCGCATTAAAAACTGAGTAAGAAAGTATTATAAAGTAAATGGATAAATAGAAAGCTGCGCATTTTATGGAGTTTTTTATTACAGAAAATAGCTTTTTGACACTAAAGTTATTAAATCATGTTTGCACTTAACTTTTCTTTATTTGTTTATTACATTTGGATGGTTTATAAACTTTTTCAATATCTAAAGAAAAAAGAATATCAAATCATTTTTAAAATAATTAAACTTATATTTAAATAGTTAAAAACATTTTTTTTATAAAAGTCTATCGAAAATTTTCAGTTTGCCTTGGAACTACTCATTTTAATCATAACCGAAATTTTGTAACCAAGCTCTAAACGCATCGATAGCGAAATGAGTTAGAGCGAATTGTGTACTTAATAACTATAACAAATGAAGAATATGCAAGCAGCGTAATTATTGTCAATTGCCGGATAGAAAAGGAAAACACGGACATAAAGACCGTGTAAGTTTCAGGACTGCCCGATAGAATCTTATAAAAAATTAAAAAATACCGTGTAATTTTCCGGATAGATACTGATGAAAATCCGCATCCTATCCGGATCTATCGGATCCTATCTGGCATTTTAAGCAGTTTTACTTTTCGGTGGCCTTATCGCGACAGCTTGTTTCTCTGGGTAGGAAAATACTCTTCTAATTTTTTCAGATTTAAAAAATTTGTTAGGAGATACGAGCATCAAATTGAATTAAAAATTGAGATATGCGTCGTTTACGATTTCTTAATTATAGATAATTCAAAGGAGGTAAATCTCATTTTGTATCAGATTGCAAAAAATAATATTTGGCGCTGGTAAGTCTTAAAAAATATGATTTCTTAAGAACAGACAAATATAAGAGCATGATTTATCTTTCATCATTTTTTAAAGGATTACCAGAATTCGGGGAACTTTCCCATGAATGGGAAAACAATATGCAATAGATGAAAAAGATGAATTTGGACTGTCCTAAATTGATATAGCGGGTGCGAAATCATGGGGATATTTAACCATTTTTTTTGCATGAAAAATTAGTTTATTTATTAAAATACTGAATCATGACACATGAAGCTCCAATATCAAAGAATCAGAATATATAAATAGATACATATATATTTTTGAAAAACAAAATGACCGACTTCTGTTGGTTCCTTTTGGAAATTTTTTTAGGCGCTCCGCGTCGTGACAGCTAGCAGCTACACTGTTTACGTAGATTAAAATTTAAAAAATCAAAGAAAAATTTATTAAAACGTTAGTTACGACTTTATTCAAATTTTAATGTAGTAATCACTTTTTCAGCCTTTTAATATTGATATTTCTTAGTCATCATCATGTAATAACAAAAAAAATGTTTATCGAATTTAAAAAAATATGTCTGTTATACTGTTATTTCTCGATCTTCAAATTTGATTTTCGTGCAAGAAGTTTAATTTTTTGAACAAATATTTTTGATTCTAATTCAGCATCCCGATATCTTTGGGTCAAGTTTTGTAGTTGCTATCCAAAGCCGATTTTGAAATCTCAAAATTTTTCGTCTATTTGATCAGAATTGGCAAACTTTTTTACATGAAACTTTGTGTAAGCGTATTCAGAAACTCAATATTTCGAAATCATGATTTTAGTTTATTTTTAAATTGAGAATTGGATTTTTGTTCGCAATCCGCAGTCAAGCTTGGTCCAATTGTAGGTAGCTGTGACCTTGGAGTTGTCAACTTCCGCATCCACTTTCTTCGAACCTGGATAAAATTTTTTGATCAAACTTGAAAGTAGACAATTATTTTATCTTTAAATATTGATGTGGATTTTACAAAAGGTTTTTCAATTTTTCGAAAAATTCCATTTTTGTTGGTTATCTGATTCTATACTGCCCGGAACATAAGAGATATTGCGGAATTAGCCAAAACAGCACAGGTATATCTCAACACGCATAGAACTTTGATTATTACTTTGATTTTTAATATAAAAAAATCGAAATATTCTGAGTTCGAAAAAATGTTTTTTTGTAATCAATTTTATTTTAATTTATGTGGACCATATGACATAAAGAAAAATCTATGATTTAAAATTCATAAATATTAAAGTAATCATGAAAAAATCAGATTTGTAGATAATTTTTTTGCAATATCTGAGTAAGCAGGCCCAGGTCGAGGTACAAAAATAATTTTAATATCTATTTGATATAATAGAGCTGAAAATAATGTAGAAAACTTCGCATTTTTGAAAAAATCGAGTGCGGAGCACGAGATACGTGATGAGAATGTATTCGATAATACCGAAGGAGCTTTAAAAAAAAGAGAATTAACAACTAGAAAATTACAGTTGTCGATTCTTCTACCTTTAATTTTAAAAAGTGTTTGCACAAATATGAGAGAAATACAAAAACCGAAAAAGTAACTTTTTTTAAATTCAAATATTTTGTTGAAAATTATATTTCTTTTCCTGTTGATGGATTTTCACCTTTTCCTGTGGAAAATATCACATTTCATTACATTAGTGCTTTCCTGTGCATTTAAGAGGTCAAAGTGGTCTTAAAAAAATTTTAATAGATAAAATTCTACGTAAAACTAAAAAAAAGTTTTTCTATCACAAATAGTCTAGGAGTTACGATCTTTTAAAGAGACCCGATTTTTTTCAAATTTTTTGCCAAAAATCACATGTTTCTTTTTGGTTTCGCTGTAGCTCAGATCCTGATGGCCAAGTCTTAAAATAGTTAACAGCTGAATTAAAGTAGAAGTAAATACATGTAATTTGAACGAAAATTGTCCTAACTATAATAGATTGCGAGTTAGCACTTGTCAACCATTTCAACCTGAATTTTCAGGTAAATACCCAGAAATAATTTTTTTGTAAATAGCTCGTTTCGGGGTTGTCACAGAAGAAAGCTCCTAGATAATAAATACAATAATACTTAATTCTGCTTAAGTTAAAGAAAATGTTCCTACGCTTCAAATTTTTTTTTGGTCTCAAGATTCATGATTTTAGTTAAAAATAATTTTTTTTAAACGGAAAATTGAACTATTACATTTTTGTGCGAATAATTGATATTTTTGTTAGAATTTAATTTTCTATGTTGGAAATTCATCTGCTTCGTTGAAAATTTAACTATATCGTTGAAAATGAATCTTATTCGGTTAAACATTAATTTTATTCACTAAAAATTTAACTGTTCTATTTTGTTTAAAAATTCATTTCTCTGATTGCAAATTCATTTTACTTTAAAAACTAGTTTCTTTTCTTATTGAAAATTAACTTTTTTAACTGAAAATGTAACGATTCAAGTTTTGGTTGAAAATTCATCTTTCACATTTTTTTGAAACATGATCTTCTTTGATAGCAATTTAATCTTCATAGTTAAAAGTCCATATGTTTGGAAATTTAACTATTTCGTTAAATTTTATTTTATTTGTGTGAAACTTAAATTTTTTTGGTCAACATTTATTCTATTTTTAGTTAAAAATTACTTTCCTTGGTTTAAAATTTATAAGTATTTTGTTCAAATTAGTTTTCTGTTGGCTTGGAAGTTTTATTTTTTTCTGACTGAAAATTCCCAAGCGGAAAAATTATATATAGTTTATATATAGTGTGAAGTTTTATATATAATATTTATTTGTTTTACAAAAAAATTTATAAAACAAATGAATATTATATATAATAGTTCACACTACATATAAACTATATATAATATTTCCGCCTGGGTTTAACTATTCTATTCTTCTTCTTTTTACTGGAAATTCAGGCATTTTGTTGAAAAATGCTCTGTTTTAACAGAAAATTTATCTTTGGATTTAAAAATTAAACTATTTGGGTTTAAATTTATTTTCGTGGTTTAAGATTCATCATCTTAATAAAAACTTCATTTCTTTGGTGAAAAATGTAACAATTTTATTGAAAATCCGTTTTTCTTTCATTGGAAATTAATTTTTTTCCGAAAATGTAACTATTCTACTCTGAGCTTGAAAATTGATCTTTTTATACAAAAATTCATTTATTTTGGTAGAAAATCAATATTTTTTGGTTGGAAAGTCAATTTTGTTGTTCAGAATTCATATTTCTAGGGTGCTAACTTACTGTTTTATAGCAAATTCGTCTTTTCGGCTTGAAATTTTAGGATTTGGGTTAAGACTTCTTTTTCTTTATCGAGAACGCATTTTTTAAACCGAAGGTATATCAATTTGGTTCAATATTTAACTTTTGTCTTGGAAGTTCCTTGTTGTTAAAAATACATGTATTTTACGTATGTCTTACGTGATTTGTGGATCACATTATCCCTTAAAAACTCTATGTTGCAATTGTCACTAAAAGTGCTTAAAATCAATTTAGAATCATTTTTTTGCATCCGAGGCGTAAGGTTGTCTTTGAATATAACTAACAGTAACGAGATAATTCTCAACGAATGTGGTGTAGAAGAGACACTAGTTGACATATGGGAAAGAAATCGGTTAAGATGGTTTG
>JAWWLR010000004.1:40033720-40045314 GCA_035041075.1 Acraspis erinacei | reverse complement strand
TGCACTTGCTCCTTCACATAGGAATAATAAAAACCAGAAAACTCTAGTTGTTTCGAATTTCTTACACTATACCGCTTATTATTCAGTATTTTCTTATCTTAACGAAATCGATCTGAAATATACATATCCATAACGTGACAGAAAATAATGGTTTAAAAAAATGTTTATTATTTAAACAAAGAGTTCATATATTATGAATTCAGAAAATAATACATAATAACCGACATAGTGTAAAAGATTCGAAAAAAGCTACTATCTTCTCCACCTTCCAAATAAAAAGATGCAAATGAATGATTATTAATTCTTTAAACAATTGCAAACTGTCTTTCATATATATATATATATATATATATATATATATATAAAATAGTAACTTTTCAAGATTTACAGGTGAAAAAATTTTGTAAACGAATGATCATCTTTTAAGTAATTAAAAATTATGATGTTAAAAAAGGAACGTTACTCATAATACTCATAAACCCTATCATTGATCAGGAAAAGGAATAATTTTTCTGGATGTACAGGAGTAATAAATGTTGAAACGAATGATAAATGTTCGAACAATGAGTAACTGTTCAAATATACTAGTAAGCTTGTGACTAGTAAAAAAATGGCGAGATACTTAAAATAGATTTAATTTAAATGCTACCTTAGCTTACATTTTGGGTCTATCTGAACGGTTAAGGAATTCACTTAAAAACGTTAATGTCAACCTTTTTTTTTTAAAACACAAATACTTTTGATAATTATTTGTAAAGAAGAAAGACAGTGATTCCATTGAAAATGTATCTAATTAATTGTAAATGTTTGCAATAAAGCTTATATAGGTGAAACTGGTCGGAGACTAAAAACCAGAATTATTGAACACAAAAGAGATTGTGAAGTTGGGAATTTTAACACAGGTTTGACACAACATTCTTGGAATTTTAATCATTAATTTGATTTTGATTTCAAAAATATTAAAATATTAGCTACAGAAAAAAGTAGGTATCAACGACGTATTATTGCGTCTATTTTTATTAAGAAATTTCTAAAGATTTCAGTTAACTTCACACTGAAATTCTAAATATTCAACTCATTTCGTACACTGTCTTCAGGTATTTCTAAACTGTCAAATTCTGTTCGTCCTTCCTAACCTACGATACAGTTTCCTTTTTTGTTTTCAAAATGTACTTCTTCATTGATGAAACTCTCATTAATTTTTGTTTGAGACTTCTTTATAAATATACTTATTTTTTTTTTTAAATTTGACTTATGAGAACAATTTTGGACTGGAAAAATTTCCAATGACATCGCTTTTATTTTTGTTTTACTCTATACCATTAATCTTATGTTTTGATTATTTCAAACTTCGATAACTCAGATAAAGCAATTTTATAATAATGTATGAAATTATTTACCGTGATTGTTCTCCTCAATATGGATTGAGAAAGGAGTTTTTAATTAAATAAATTTTAAATTCGAAAAAATGTTGTTTGGCTTAATTTTATTTTAATTTATGTGGACCGTAAGACATAAACAAAAATCCATAATTTAACACTTAACTTTTCTCATTTAAAATCCTATGTTAATTTCAAAAGCATGGGGTAAATGTTGCCCGAGTTGAAAATATAGGGAATTTCTTTTTGAAAATCTTAAGTCTGATTCTTAGACTTTGGACGGATTAGATTCTTTAATAATAGCACTGGAAAGTTTCTTGGTGGCTTTATAAATAAATTTAAGAAAAAAAATTTCGGAACATTGGGCAAATCAATTAAAAATTTTCGAATTTAAAATTTGTCGAATTATTTGTGTAATAAAGTAACAAAATTGATTAATTGTTGGGGGGGTTCTCACAGAACCCGTAAAAATAGACCAAAATTTTTTATTTGTGGGAGGGGGGGTAAAGTTTATACCCGTATATCTTTATGGAAAAAATTAAGAAAAAAATTTTTTTTCGACACAAAATATTTTAAGAAATAACAAAATATGCAATTTTGTTCATTTATGAATAAAGTTGCCAAAACGAGCCATTTTTACACATGATACGTAAAAAATAACAAAAAATGTTTGTTGGAACTTAAAAATATGTACGTGTTCTCATAGTGTATCAAAAGAGCCTCAAACAACAAAAAATAAACGAAAAACATTTTTTTGCAACTTTAGGTACAAATAAACATAATTTCATTTTTCTTCAATTTTTTAAATATTATATTTTAACGGAAAAAGGGTTTCTTTTCTTTTTTCAAAAAAAAAATCAGTGGAGTTTGAAAAAAGGATGGACTAATTTTCCCGCAAATTCGTGACGACTGGCCAAGCTTATGAAAAGTTTACCTAAAAAAACATTTTGTTTAAACGTTTTCTTTCCATTCACAGAAACCAAATAAATCTAATTATTTTTAATTATTTTAATTAATATATAATATTGAATAATTGAAAAATAATTTGAATGTATTAGAATAGGCATAAAAAAATCTCGATGCTTTTTAACCAAATATTTTTCATAACCTTTAGCACAACTGTTGCAATTTTGTAAAAATATTATGAATAAAATGTTTGTGCTGAATAAAAAGATAAAGAAAATAAGTTTGCAACCTACTGATTTCGTATTAATTATTCAGTGTTGAAATTTCGAGTATTGAGCTGGGAATCAATCCATGTTCTAGCCATTTTCGCGACTTTTCCCCATTAAACTGATTGTGAAATCCAGTTGAATGAAATGTAATTCTTTACAATTGTCCAAAAATACTGTGAAACTCTGAGACTGGGGCGGTTTTGGGGCCGGAGGAGGTGGGGAATTCCCTGGATAGAGGGCCGTTCCGTAGCAAACGCGTTTGTTTGTTCATGCCTGAGCGACCGCCGCTCACCCCGCGCATCTCCTTTTCATCGTACTTGCGGGGCGGCATCAATTCTTGGATGAACTATATCAGGGGGCCCTATCTCAGAGTATCCCTATAATTATGTTTTCTTCTCTTACATTTTAATCAGATGATGTGAGATAACATACTTTCTAAAGAAATTTAGGAATTAGTGTCAAAAAAATTCCTTTACCATTTAGAGATTTAAAAGCAGATAAAAGAGCAAAAGTCGTTCAAATTAATAAATTATTTTTCTGTTTAAAATAAAATGATAGATCTTTTCTCAACAGAAGTGCAGAGTTGTTGAAGTGCGTAAATACAGAACAAAAACCATTCACAATAATGACATTTTTAACATGTAAAGAAATTATTTATTACTGTAAAAATGTGTTAAGGAAGTATTATTTCGATTGAACGAGATTTATTTTTAATATTCTAACTAATACTAACTGTAGAAATAAAGAACAAAGAACATGCTATGAAATAAATAAAAGCTCAGTCAATATTCTGATGGGCCATTTGAACAATAAACAAGTCAAACATGGAAATAAGATTGTAAGATTAAATTTTCTTGGTAAAGCTTCTGAAATAAATAATGAAAATTAAAATAATGAGGACGCAAGATAAGGTAAATGTCCCAGCCGTAATCGCTACCGTAAATCGCAAAAGATTTCATTGGCTTTAATTATGCAGAAAACTATCTTGGAGGATTTTTTGAAGAATTATTGGTACGTATTAAAGCAATAAACATACTACATTTTATTAGACGTTGTCAAAAGTACGATTTTAACCCCTCTATCCATTAATAAATAATCGTTTTTGGCAGTACATGTGAAAATGATCAATGATAAATACATCAATGATTAAACAAGTGGGTAAATTTTTAACCAAGAAAACTACCATGCTACCAAAAAAGAGGAATTTTGAGTAAAATACGTACATTTTGAACCAAATAGTTGAAATTTTTAAATAACAAGACAAATTGTCTACAAAGCAGCTGAATTTTTAATCAAAAAATATGATTTTTAAACAAAAAAGTTGATTTTAAGTAAGCAATTAAATTTTTAGGCAAAAAGATTAATTTTTTACTAACAGAGACCAATTTTCAACTAAATGCATACTTTTTTAACGAAATAGTTCAGGTTTTAACCACGAAGATTAACATTCTACCAAAAAGGACAAATCGTTATAAAAAATTCAATTTTAAATGAAGCAGTTGCATTTTCAATCAAGAAAATTAATTTTCTATAAAAAATATGAGTTTTTAACCAAATGAATTTTCGGAAAAAAATGAGTTTCCAACAAAAATACAATAGTTGTGATTTTGACTAAAAAATATTTTTATTTTATATAAAAAACAGTTAGACTTAACTAAAACAAACTAATCGCCAAATAATCTTTTGGATAGAAATTTGAACATTTTTTTAAATTCATTTTTGTAATATTCCTCTTTTTAGTCAAAATTTCAACTCTTTGGTTAAGAATGTAACTATTTTGTTAAAAATCTGTAGTTTTTTGTTGAAAAATAATTTTTTCAACTGAAAATGTAACTATTCCACTTTCGGTTGAAAATTCATATTTTGAATTGCAAAATGATCTTCGCTAGTTGAAAATTCATGTATTTTGCAGAAAATTGGTCTTTTTGGTTGAATTCAACTATTTCTGATTTAAACGGAAATCTTTTTTTATTTAAATTTCAGCTATTGCATATTTCGTTGCAAATTCCTTTTTTCAAATATCAAATATTTAGTTCAAAGTTCAATTGATTTTTGAAAAAGTAATTTTGTTGTTGTTGAAGATTCATCATTTTAATTTAAAATTTATATTTTTGATTTTATAAACTGTTTTTAAAAAAAATCGTCTTTTTGGCTTGAAAACTACACAATTTTGGCACAAAATTGAACTATTTAGTTGAAAATTGACATTTTGTTCCAACTTCGTATTCTTGGTTCAATATTTAACTATTTTAAAAAAATTCAACTATATTCTTTATAATAATTATTTTTGCTGAAGAATTGTATTTTTCGTTTGAAAATTCAACTGATTTGTAGATATTTCGTATTTTTGGCTTCAAAATTCAACAACTTGGTTGCAAATTGATGTATTTTGTTGAAAATTGGTCTTTTCTGGAAATATATTAGTTTTATTGGTAGAAAATTCATCGCTTTTGTTGAAAATTTACATCTTTCTTTTTAATTTCGAATATTCGGTCAAATGTTTCGTTAAAAATTCGTAAAAAATTCTTTGTTGTTAAAAATCAAAGTTTTTATCGGAAAATTTATCCTTCATAAGTTGAAAAATCATATTTGGTTAAAAATCAGCTTTCTTGATTAAAAATCCATCTATTTGTTTGAAAATTCAACTATTTTATTAAAAAGTAAACGCTTTTCCTTTAGTCGAAAATTCGCTTCAGAATTCATCTAGTTTTGATAAAACTTCTACTATTTCATTAAATATTTAATCATTTCGTTGATTTTTTTTCGTTGAAAATTGATTAAATAAAAAAATAACTAAATTTGGTTAAAAACTAATAATTTTTATCCCAAATTAAAGTGCTTGATTTAAAGTTGAACTACTTTCTTAAAAATTATTTTGTTTGTTTGTTAAGTAGTCATATCATTGGTTGAAAATTAATTATTAAGCTAAAAACTTAATTAATCCGTTTTTTGTTAAAAAGTGTCCCTTTTTTTAGTTAAAAATCCTACTATTTATTTCAAAATTTGTCTTTTTGTTCGAAAATTAATGTGCTTGTTTGAAAATGCATTCTTTTTAGTAAAACGTTAACTACTTAGTTGAAAGTTGAGCTGCTTTGTCAACATTTATATTTTTACATTCACTTTCATGACAGTGTAATGGAATCGTCCAAATGTTCGATTTCTATTTCTTACCGGATTTATATGTTTCGGCACACACAAAACCCAAAAATCATAAAATCTTGCATGTGTCTGTCAATATGTGTAGTTATTTAAATGTTTTAGTCACGTTAACTTTTGAAGGATTGGTACAATAAAGTCAGCTATTGATCCTTTTTTTGTGTCCCACAATGATGGTCAAGTTCGTTAACCAAATATTTCCGACAAAAATTAAAAACTGCAGAGCATTCTCAACATTGAAGGAAAAAATGTTAGAGGTTAAGAAACTTTGAAAAAAATTAGCTTATTTACATTTTATACTTTTTTTAATTTGAAGAAAATAAGAAAAATGTATATTCTTTTTTCGTATATATTAAGAATTTCCAATCGAAATTTTACTAGATATTAAATATATATTTGTAAACTATCCCAAGGAAATTTGTTGATTATACCAAAATTGCAAAAGTTGAGAGCAGTTTTTAAATGCAAATTGAAAAATAATTTCAGTTCCAATTTATCACATTCGCCTTTTGGCTTGAAAATTAAACTATTTGGCTGAGAATAAACTTTTTTATTGAAAATTCAACTATTTTAGTATACAATGCAACTATTTAATTAAAAATTGAACTATTGATTTAAAAATTAAACTATTTTGCAAAAAAAAATAATTATTGGTTAAAAGATCATATTTTTGAGTGGAGAATTCAATTGTTCTGTAGATAATTAGTACTTTGGATTCAAAATTCAAAAAAATTCTTGAAAATTGGTCTTTTTTAGTAGAACATTAATCTTTTGGGTGTAAAAATCATCTTTATGGTTGAAAATATAGGTATTTTGTTAAAAAATAATTTTCGTTTGAAAATTTATTTGCTCGATTGAAAGTGTAATTACTTTGCTAAAACCTAATTCTTTTTAACGTTCACTCCTTTGGTTGAAAATTAAACTGTTTTGTAAAAAATTATTTTGTCTTTCGGTTGCAAATAAACGTTTTTATCTAAAAAAGAAAGTATTACATTTCTAATTGAAAATATATTCTTTATTAGTATCTAATATTACAAAAGAATTATTCAACATTTCCATTACTTGAATTTATTAATATAAACTTATGATTTTCTACTAGGCCATTAGGGACATAAAGCTAAGATATTACTATTTCATTAGTCAGAGAATCAATTATTATTAATCAATTGAATCAGTAAATATGTTACTAATTCAGATTTAGACAGTCAATGTTAAAATTTAGAATGAAAAAAACATTCACTATACCTTAGCTTCTCCCATATTTCCCACAGACTCTTTTTTTATCTTTCGTCTTCATGTTCCGTTCATAGGCTTACTAAGTTAACAAATTTTAAATATTTTCAACTCCAAGCGACATCTTTGAATTTTAGTAGAAAAATGAAGTTTTACGACATAAAGCAACATTATGCGTGCTCAGAAGAGTAAATGCAACGTTTATAGGTTTGGTAGGCATACAAGCATAAACTGGCGAGTATGTTGCATTTTTACGGTTCGGTATAAAAACCTTATGTAAACGTGTTTTATGGCATGTTTTTTATAACTGCAACCAGAGCGGAATTGTCTCTGAACCGATGAATTTTGACGCTCGTATTTTAAAAGTCTAATATATTTTATTTTTAAATAAGGTAATACTTTTTTTCAGTTTTGAGCTAGATTAAAAATTGCAATAAAATTTCCAGTGCAAATGTTTGATTTAAAAAATGTAAACCTTTCAAATTTGATAGATTTTTGAGAATATTAAAAAATATATATAGTCTGCAGAAATATATATCAGGTTTAATAGAAGAAAAACAGAACATAACAAAGTATTGCAAAACAATCATTATATTCTTAGGTTTTTATTCAGTTTTTTACCATTCAACAATTTCTGATCTTTTAAATCGGATAAATCCAACTCTCTCCAGTCAACTGCGTATATTAATTATTTGCGATTACTAACCAGAGGGCATCATTTCACATTGGTCGAATGTCTACTTTCAAAACACGACTGTCGTAAGACCCGGCTGAACTCGAGAGACGGTTTTCTGCACCTTTCGTCTCCCTTGCACAAATTTCCAGATGAATGCGATTACGTCTAATAAATTCTGATGCAGCATCAGGGTTTTCGCTGATAGGGATTAAATTTCTAAAGTTATTCTAAGCCCACCTTAGAAAAATCAAATCAAAGTACCTAGTGAAGTTGAGTCGTTCGGCAGTATATGCATTCATGCTAAAGGAAATAAATAATACTTTAATACTAAGCGTGTGCCCTGTATAGACCTCTGTATTACCTAGTTTTCAAAATAAAGGTACAGTACAATAGGTTTTTAACCGCAGTGCTACGGGACTTAAATAGACCAACCTAACAAGATAATAATAGTAATAATAAGGTATTATATTCATATCTATCCAATAAGATGATAATAATGCGATAATAATACTAAAGATCCAGTGCATCTAGAGGTAACTGCCATGCTCCTAATTTTGTACCTAAAACATTATCGCAAAAATGTCGAGCATCGTATTAAATTAACTTACAACATCCTCATGTCATCAGTCACTTGACTTAGCCCGTGGATATATGAAGAAAAACCGGGTTCACTGGAAAACAAGTTGAAAAATAATAAATAACAATAAAAATAATAATCCGCCGCGTTGCAAGTAGCAAATTAAATAACAATCATAATCTCAAAGTTATTTTCATATTTTTTGATACGTTCATTATCCAATGTCCAAAGTGAGGTACAGATCTCCAATTTAAGAATTTTGAGAAGCAAATTTTTAAATTTTTATATTCCCTTCTTAATGAGAAGGTGTTGGTTTTGTGTAAACTCTATTTTGTCGGGTTTCACCAAATCTCTATGTTTCGTGTAAAAAATACATTTTTTACGAAGATGTCTGTCTATTTGTCTCTAATCTGTAGTCTGCAGTCTGTAGTCTGTAGTATCGTTAACCAGCTATTTTGGATCAAAGTTCAAAAAGTGAGAGCATTTTCAAGATTGTTGAGACCATTTTTTTCAAGATTCAAAAATTCAATGGCTGAACATCAAGTCCCCTCGAAACTTTCCCCTTTTCATGTACATATATTCCCAAATAATGGCTAGTCTAACGGGACAATAATTACACAGGACCACAAAATGGTTTTGGGAGTCCACTGGGATTATAATAGGTATACTTTATGTTTTTGGGGTCACTGAACATGAATCCATTCGCAGAATTGAGCCAGTACGTTAGGATTTGCAGTAAAATTTAAAAAAATGGTTAAAAACCTGGAATTTCTGCATAAATTTCGTCCCCAAACATACAAACCCAAAATTAACAAGCCTTGAATGCGATGGGTCTCACAGGCTTCAGTTAGGTTTAGGAATTCGACACCCACTGCTGCTCGACGCGAGCTCGCCATCGTGCTTATTCGCTATGAAAAACGTGCATATCCACAAACCTACAAACTCCAAAACCACAAACCCACAAACCTCAATCTAACAAACACCAAACCCACCAACGCCAAATTATACCAATTTCTGAATTGGTATTATAATATTTGAGGTATTTGGGTTTGTGGAATAGAGGTTGGTGAATTTGAGGTTTGCGAATTTGTGTCCTGGAGTTTGCGGTTTGTGGGTTTGGGGTGTACGTTTGTGGATATGTAGCTTGTGGGTTTGGGGATTGCGGGTTTGGGTTTTGTGGGTTTCGGGTTTCTGGTTTTGTGGGTTTGTGGTTTTTTGGTTTGTAGGTTTGGGGTTTGTATTTGTTTTACGTTTACGAATGCAATCCCTGAATGACAATCGGATTTCAGAGACGGGAGATGATGCATTAACAACACCTTCAATTTAAATTCAATCATACAGATTCACTTAAGACACCCGGGAGGCAAATTTTGTTTTGACTTTAACAATGCCCGTCCTTCTATTCATCATGCGAAATTATGGAATAAGCTATTCTCTTTAGGAGTCAGTGCGAAATTTGTAAGACTACTAAAAAACTTATATGAAAAATCTACTTGGCTTGTCCGTACACAGCCAGGGTCATCTGATCCGGTAGACATTACTTAAGGCGTCCTGCAAGGACTTATTCCGAGCCCATCAGATTTCAGAGGATTTGAATGAACTTAATGTATTTTAAAACATGTGAAAAATTTTTAATACATTTTGTAGAATTTCAGGAAATTTCGTCAGATTTAAATCAATTTCACAAGATTTTATGATATTTTAAGGGATTTTAAAGAACTGTTCACATGCTAAAAATTTTTTTAAAATTTATCTTGAATACAAAAGGCGGAAAAAGAATAAGGATAAAGTGAGAGGTTTCTTTTAGTTGGCTATTTCTTGTTTCTATAAATGTTTGATCAGAAAGCGAATTTCAATTCCCAACCTTAAAAGATTTTTTTAAAATAGTTAAAGTTGTTTTATATCAAAAAAACAAAATTCAACTAAGTTGTTAAATTTTCAATTTAAAGAGATGAATTGTCTAGTAAGAAGTAACATTTTTAAACCAAAAATATGCATTTTCGAAAAAAAGGTTGGGTTTCATTTAAAAAGTTTACTTTTTAGCATTTAAGTAAGTAGTTAAAGTTTACATAAAAACAATTAAATTTTCAACAAAAACTGTAATATTTATCGTTTCAAATTAAATACCTACATTTTGTTATTGTTGAAAAAACAGTCGCATTCATCTAAAAAAGACGAATAGTTTCACCTTCAACCCAATTTTTTTTAAAGTAGCAGCTTAATTTTTAATCAAAAAGGATACATTTTAGACTTTTTTTAATTTTTAAGCTACTAATTAAATTTTAAAAGAAAAACATGAAATATCAATCAAATGCATTTTTAGCCAAAATTGGAGATGTTTAACAATAAAAGATAAAAATCCTAAAACAAGAGATCAATTTTTAACCAAAAAGCTAAATCCTCAACCATTAGAATTACTATTCTATCAAAAAGATGATTTTTTTAGTTAAAAAGCTGCCCACTGTGCTGACAAATTATTATGGCGCGCTGTTCGCTTTCTCTTCAATAATTGATTCAGATACTCTGTCGCTCGCTTGAATAAACAATTCGAAGACAGCAGCATCCAAAAGCACATCACTTTTTGCAACAAAACACCTCGCAAAACACTCTTAGTGGGAAGCACAAACTTTCGCCTAGCACATAATCCATGCAGAAGTTTCATTAACAGTCAGACGAAGAAGGTATTGAAAATAAAATCACTTAATTTTCTAAATAATGGGTTTCCTGTTCACAAAAAATACAGGTTTCACTATTCTCACGTCAACACCTGCAGTTTAAGTTAAAACGAACTGCAGTGAGACTCCGATGCTTGAAAATGATCGAATTTCTCTTTCTACCTTTTGTGATCGAGAAGGAGATACGATGGAATTCGAAACGATGATTCCGAGATCTAGTGGGAAGCAGACCCTTTTGTCTAGTTGATAATGCATGACGCAGTTTCAAAAATAGTCAGCCGAAGAAGTTATTGAACAGAAAATCACTTAATTTTCTAAATATTGGGTTTCCTCTTCACAAAAAATACAGGTTTCACTATTCTCACGTCAACACCTGCCGTTTAAGTTAAAACGAACTGCAGTGAGACTCCGATGCTTGAAAATGATCGAATTTCTCTTTCTACCTTTTGTGATAGAGAAGGAGATACGATCGAATTCGAAACGATGATTCCAAGATCTAGTGGGAAGCAGACCCTTTTGTCTAGTTGATAATGCATGACGCAGTTTCAAAAATAGTCAGCCAAAGAAGTTATTGAACAGAAAATCACTTAGTTTTCTAAATATTGGGTTTCCTGTTCACAAAAAATACAGGTTTCACTATTCTCATGTCAACACCTGCAGTTTAAGTTAAAACGAACTGCAGTGAGACTCCGATGCTTGAAAATGATCGAATTTCTCTTTCTA
>JAWWLR010000004.1:39998101-40011579 GCA_035041075.1 Acraspis erinacei | reverse complement strand
AGGTTTTTTTGACCTGCTCTCGAAAAAGACAGCCTGGAGCATTAATGAATGATTAAAGTTTCGGGAAACATAAAACGTTGCCTTTTCATTGTAATTACGAGTTATGTACATGAAAAACTTTGATCCGAAACCGGATCGAAAACATTATACTTTAGTTTGACATGTCTTTGTTTCTTAATTATTTCTGTCAAGGATTAGAGTTAATATGATTGACTTTATATTGCATCAATAAAGTGAGGCGGGGTCCTACCGGAGTTCCATCAATTTCATCTTTGGTTAATGGGGTAACTGTACGGCTTTTCATATTAATTTTCACCCGCCTTGTACGATCTTTAAAATATCTATATATTCCAGTTAGAGTATTAGCAGTCTCCAATATTGCAAAAATATCAAAATCGGAGGTTGATAACACAATTTGTTCTTGAGCTGGTATGGGCGTAAACAAATTGTTTGGCGCTGTTATTTTAAGTGATAATTCGGCAGGAAAAGTGTACTTTCGAAGTTCGAATATTCGGTGCGGACTCCTATTGGCAAAAATCCGAATAAATTCAAATTGGTCAACTGTATATCCACATCCCTCCGTAGAAACAATTCTGGTCGGAGGAAATATGCTAGGCCTGGCAATAGGTAAACGCCTGCTAGGAGCACACCTGGTCCTGCCAGGAAGAAAACGATTGACAGGTGGAGACCTGGTCCTGTCACGAAGAGAAGGCTCGGCAGAAGGAAGAGACCTCTCAGGTGTTTCATTTCTTTCAGAAAAATCAGAAGATCCACCACGAGGAACACAAGGAATAGGGTCTCCATTCGGTAGATATTCGAACATTGAACTGAACTCTACAATAAGCAAAAAAAATTAATCCTTTTCTCATTGGTGATTTATGCCTCAAAAACGCTGATCCTCGAAAGTACAAAAAAATCAGTGCAGTTGTCATCGTTTTTTGAAAGGCTAATCGGATTGAGATGAAATTTGGCACAGGTTCAGGCACCAAATAGAAAGATCAAGTTCTTTAACCATTAATTTTTGATGAAAATGAAAAAAGTTAGAGCATTTAAGAAATGTTTAAGACCATTTTTTTCAAAGATTTGAAAATTATATGTACGGATATTTATATTACATAAAAAGACGAACAATTTATACTCATAGATTTTTTGATAACAAAAAATACCATAGTGATAGCATTTTCAAAATAAAAAAATAATAAAAAAATGAAAATGAACATTTCAAGCCAAACAACGCGTGGTATGGAAGAAAGGAAAATGCATTTTTTTGGTTGAGAATTAATTTACCATTCTGATTTTCTAACTGTTTTACATTTTTAAACAACCCAAAAGTTCAAGCATTTTCAAAAGTTTTGAAACAATTTTTTTAAGCATTGACAACTCAATGTGCAAACATTCTTAGTATTCAGAAATTTGAACAATTTATCCGAGATACTTTTTTCAAACAAAATAAAATTGTAAGAGTTACAGCATTGTAAAAATCTAAAAAAAAACGAAAGTGAATATTTTAAGGCAAACAATTTAAGATATGAAAAAAGTCAGAAAAAGAAAAACCTTGCTTTTTGAAAGCTCTACAAGATGATCCTAAAAAAAGTATGAACTTTTCTAAAAATAAAAAATTCCATTTTTCGTTCAAACTATGCAAGATACGAAAAAATAAGAATAGAATAAAGTTATGTTTTTAAAAAATATCTACAAATTCGTTTTCCATAACTGTTTAGTTTGACACGCAGTTTTTGTTTAATTCGAAAAGAAATCTAAATAAAAAAAATTGTAGAAACGGCACAAGCGATGAAAAAAATAAGTAGACGAAAGTTTTTTACCCAAAAATAATGTACAAATTTTTTATTAATCGTTTTTTGATAAGCCGCGTAGTTTTTTTTTAATCGTGAAAATTTAAATTAAAAATAAAGAAATTAAATTTTTGAACAAACAGAGCTAAGGTATAGTCAAATGTCTAGTAACAAAATTATTTTTTAATTAGATCTGAAAACTTGCTTTTAACCTTATTTCTTACGAGACATGTGATGAGAATGTGTTCGTTAAAAAGGAAAGAGCTTTAATAAAGGAGAGTTCACAATTATTATATTTCAGTTTTCTATGCCTTTGACCTTTAATTTTAAAAAGTATATATATATATATATATATATTACATAATTTTATTTACCAATAGAATTAAGAATAATTGCGAAGTTGAAGACTGTAGTATAAACGACCCTCATTTTCCCCACGTAGAGGAAAAACTGATTGATCTATTAATGAAGAATTTAGTTAACGGTGTAATGAAAGAGTAGTCTAGTGACTAATTGTTCAATATATAATTTATCCTATAGCCGTTATCTTACCGATTACACGCGTATTTCAGACACGCTTGCCCTTCAATATATGTACATCTGATTAGAGTCAGTTTCATCGATAAAAATGAATGACAAATTTTTTGTCATAGACGAGAGATTGTTTAGAAGTAAAAATAAACAAGCTATTCTTTTCTTAAAATGTTAAAGCCACGGGATCTCGAATATATTGTTGTGGAAACCCGTATTGGTAGGGACATTGCATTAACATCACGATTAGTGGCTGTTTTCAGTTTGTTAATAACCATTAATAAAGATTATAAAATTTCTGCGCTATCAGTTTTGTTATTGAAAACTTCCAAAAAAGTAATTTTATTTCACGATCAAATTTTTCTAGATTAGCTGCTAGCGGATTGTGAAATAATCAAAAGATTGAAATGAAATAACTGACGTGCTCTCAAGCACATAGAGTAATAGAGTTCAATGGATGTAATTTTAGGCCATCATCACTGTACCATAGGTTTTGATTATTCTTCAAATAATAATATTGCTTAAAATCAAAGGAGAATTTTTAGGAAGCAAGCGTGAGGATTTTGAAAAAATGCGTTTTCTTGACAATTTAAAGCTAACCTTATTTGAATCCTCAAAGATAAGGCTTTGTAATTATATAAATTTCGAACATTTTTTAATTCGACTAACTGAAAGTTACACAATGAATAAATGTCTAATGCAATATTAGGAATAATTATTTAAATGTATTAGTGTGTGCAAATCTCACACTATTCTGTAAACACGATAACTTGAAAATGGTTGCAGATAAATTGATGAAATTTGGAGTGCATTTTTTAACGATTAATATCCCAAAACTGGCCGACGGATTTCTAACAATATTTTTTACTGTTTTGCACTTTATGACATTTTGAAAATGGGTTTTTATAGTAAAATTTTTTCGTGCACATAATTCTAAACTGATGCAAGAACATAAAAGATTCTTTATTTTGACAAGATTCGATTGATTTATAATATTAATACATTTTATTAAAGAGTAATGAAGTTATAATCATTCAAATTATATAAAAAATTTATTTTCATAGTAAAAATTTTTTCATTCACATAATTTAAAGTTAATGCAAGAACAGAAAATATTCCTTGATTCCAGCAAAAAACATTTGACATATAGTATTAATCCATTGTATTGAAGAGTAAGGATGATATGGTCATTTATATAATTTGAAAAATCAGCTTTAGACAGAAATTTTTTTCATTAACATTATTCAAAGTTCATTTAATAGTAAAAAAGATTCCTTGAGTGTTGTGCTCACTCAGCCGTAAAAAAACAGGAGCTTTGTCGTAAGGCGCTGTGCCCTAACGGCCTACCTGTATAACTGTGTCATGAAGTTCGAACAGTTCACTCAAAGCTCAGAGCTCACGTCGAGCAGCAGTGGGACTCCGATGCTGTTTGCTGAATCAAGCCCATTGAACTGATCAGATTAATTCCTGCGATCAAATGAGGTTATCGTTGACCTTGTACAAAGCGCCATCTGACACGCGAATATATATCGTGAATTAGTATCTCGAAGTTATTAAAGCAATGCTAATAAAAAAGAACAGTTTGTATCGATTCATTTTAATTAAAAAGTTAGATTACAGTCTGAAATTAATTATTTGTCACAAGATTGACTCTGTCTATATCACATGGCAGAAAGAAAATTTGACCAACTTCAGACATCGGATTCCTACAGTATTGTTTTTTAATTTCAAACTGATAGGTGTTGACGTAAGAATAATGAAGACTGTGTTCTTCTTGGACAGCTGATTTATAACGTATAAAAGTAATTTTCTGTTACATAACTGATTTGTACGACTGGTTATGAAACTGCGTCGCATGCATTATATGCGATTACACAGAAGTGTGTGCTTCCTCACTTACCGTGTAGACGTGCGTTGTTTCTGTTGAAATAGTAATGTGTTTTTGGATACTGCTGTCTTCGAATGTTTCAATCAAGTGAGCGACAGAGTATCGGGACCGATTATTCATGAGGAAGCGCGCCTTTTAAACGAGACGCTCAGCACCCCACAAACCTTTAAAGCAAGTAAGCTGCGAAGATATTTATTTTAACGTGAAGGAGCGAACTTTCTTCCTTATTTCCGTTAAATATTTAGTTTACCCTTGTCTTCATATTCGAAAAACAATATTCTGGATGATACTCGATATAATCTTACACAATTTAGAGGAGGGAGAGGATGTATTTAAACTTTTCTTTGGTGCATTTTTTCTTTCTGTTTTTAAATGAAACCATAATATCGCAAGAAAATTATGTTAGAATTTTAAGTCGATCGCAGCAAAATTGACGCGTTTATGAGTATTTGAGCGTGCGTTGCTCCAGTCCGGGTTTCTATACCTGCTCGACAGCTGTGCGGCGCGTTTTGCGTAGTTTTGCGAGTTTTGCGTAGACAAATACAAAAAGATGCTCTAGATTATCTTGATGAAAGATTTCTGTTCTGTGGACCTGGCATCGACGACTCTGTGTGAGTAGAAAAGAATTATCGAGTTTTATTAAAAAATTTGTCGTGTGAAAAACTTAAAGCGTTTTCCTGAAACTTGTTCTTTTTGTAGACCGTGTACGCTATAACTCAAAAGTGCTATGAAAATTGAAAAATAGAAGAAGAAAAAGGCCTCCCAGGGTTATATCGAGAAACATCTCCTTTAACAAATGCATTTTGATTTTTTTTCTTCTAATGATTCTGTTGCGAGTTATGATGTACACCGCAAAACAACTTTTGTCGAGGCACCTCCGGAGATTAACTGTCACTTGCTCAATTTGTAATATTATGCAATGAAAATTTAAGAAGACATTTTTCAACTGTTGCATTATTATATGGAAATGGACTCATATGGAACATGCCTTTTTCACCGAATTAATCTTACCCTCCCCCCTTAACTATGTGAAAGTCATCTAGATTATTAAGAAAACTACAATTTCTCGATATTAAGAAATAGATAGTAGAGATAATATCTTGGGTGAATTTTTCAATCTTATATCCATATTACAATCCTAGACCATTAGATAACCTCGAATGTATGAAATGGACCAGTAATATAATATGGGTATTAGATTTAAAAAAATAATATATTAATAACGTCCGTCTTGGGGTGGAGTGATCTTTCTGGGAGGCAAAGGATGAGGGTGGTGAAGCAAAACCAAAAGGGTGATTCGGTGGAGAAAAGGAATACGAGAGGAAAAAGTTATTGCTGATGAGGGTAAAGTTGATGGAAATAAATTGAGAGATTTGATTGACGGCAAGGATAAAGGATTGAGTGACATGAATAAGATGGCGAAAAGAGAGGCGGACGCTCGAAAGGAGCGGGCATGCTCACTGCTTCCTGGCGGTGCCCTGATTCTTAGCAGAGAGGAAAGTGTCTAAGTCTTTCTTGCTTTTCGCTACGTTCTTCTGGCTGGCTGGTAGCGTTTGTTGAATAATGTTGATGTTCCTGTTCATTAGCGGTCTACAAGCTTGCGGTTTGTCCATCAGCCCACTGGCAGTTGCTTTCGATGCTCAAAATGTTTTTGATTAACTTTTTTTCAGGTTGGATGGTAAGAAAGAAAACACATTTTGATGGGAAAGGGGTAAAATGAAAGGAGGATCACTGCAGAGAAGAATGGGTGACCATCTCTTCGAACAACTTTTGAAACCTGAAGTTCCGTTCCTCTAGATTTCGATAAATAGGCGGCCGCACGGAACCTACGTGAATATCTTCTAGAGGTTCGGGTTAGTTGCAGAACTTCGTGACTCGGCAAGCGTTCCTTCTTTGTCAGCAACGGGAGAAAGTCTGCTGACGGTCGGAGCTAACTCCTCAGCAAGCCGTTAAGCAACTGGCTGCCGTATCTTCAACGGCATCTATTTAGTACTCAGATGGACGATCTGTGAAGGTGCATGGAGCAGTACCGGATGGGTTGTTTCGAGACCGTGACTCACGGGTAGAACGCTTGAAGGACCGTGTCCATGGTGAGCTGCGACTACGCAATGAGGAGTGTCTAGTCGTTTTTAAAACAAAAATTAAAAGATGCAGTGGCTTCATTCCTGACAAACATCGAGGTTATTCCGTTGTTATAACCCCTTTTGCTCCTGAAAAGGTGTAAAACAGTTGAGAATAAATTTACCCTTAAAGGACAGGATTTGCGAAAAAATATTAAAAGTTATCGAAGGTGAAGAAAACGAGTTTCCAAAGTTCCGTACTTGAGGCATTGAGAAGAGCTAGAAGCAGAGTTCTTGTTGTAGCCTGGTTGGAACTACGAGACCGGATGTCGACTGTCAGGTTAGGTAAAGTCCCATAGGAAGAAATGGACCAGTCACGAACTAAGGCGCGTGTGCCAAGAGACAGTGAGGGGTAAAGAAATAGTTCACTGCCCGACATAGATAGCGTTAGTTCAGTTTTCAAATCGGATTGTGGGGTGCAGAGGGAGCAATAGCCACATACATTGCCGCCATATTGCTTAGTAGGATCGCAATGAGTGAAAAGAACTGGAAGTAAAACTCTAAAAATAGATTCAATGCTTTGACGTTGATTCATTAAAATAAAAAGGAGGAATTTCTAGTGTCAATCGTCTGCAAAACTGCGAATCTTGCTGAGGTTTCGAGAACATTGCAGTTCAATTAGTTAGGGGTTAACTGCGCTTACTTCTCAGACTCGCTTCTGCAAGTTATCGCTGAAGAATTGAACTGCAATGTTTACGAAACGTCCGGAAGATGCACAAGGTGCACAAAAGAGCAGCATATGCATGTACACGTGCACGAACGCATGGAGTTAGCGTTAACCTAACCTGGTCGACTGTCTAATGTGGCTAAACTGCGTTCTTTCATGCTGGGCGGGTGCGGCAGCTTCGTCGGATGGGAGAGTCTCACCCCATTGGTTCCTGAAGTGGTAGAGGGGAGAAATGCTTCTTGTGGTTTTTCTCACTCTGAAGAATGTAGGAATACGCACTTCAATAGGATTATTGCTTGCTGTTCTTCTGTGTCTTCTGCCTACTTTGCCTCGTCTCTTCACTCCCCAGCTTTACAGATTTAATTTTAATGTAAAGAAAATGAATAATAATATCCCAGATTCGCAGTTTAACAAAACAAAATAATAATAAGGTAACGGCAGTCGTATTATATATGCGCTAACAGAATATAAAAAACACATAAAGATATTAAAAAAAATAATAAAGATAATATATATATATATATATATATATATATATATTTCTGATATTTTACGAAATCTACTAAGCATGTCTTTCCGATGAGATATTGCTGTAAAACGTTTGATTATTTTTTAACGAATCGGTTCGTGTTTGTTACGAAAAGAACTAAAAATTTCTGTTCGATGACTTTTTCTGTATGATACTAAATTTTTTTTAAATTACTAATATTAAAACAATTTTTATTACCAAATTCAGATATTGCCTATTTCCAAGGAATAGACTTAATTAATTTTTGAGGAATCAACTAAAGATGTATTTCAATAACTCTTTCCTACGATACATTCAAAATGGACAACACTGATTAATTACGTAAGCAATTTCCATAAGCCACAAAAGCATCGGAAATATGTTCTTAGTTAATTGTGTAGAAAATTAACCGTATTCCTTAAAAATATTAAAACTGTGATTTTGTTCCTAAAAACTGCTTAAGGAATTGAAAAAAGCATCTCGTATTTTTAAATTATACTAATAAAACATTAATTTCTTTCACATTTATATGTAACTAGCCTCTGGATACCAATAAGCTAAACAGTTGCAATCCCGAAAACAAATTTTCTTCGTTAATTTTCCGACAACGTAATACATGTTTCTTTAAAATTATGTTGGTTTAGTGGAATTTATTCATAGACGGAGGCAAGCAAGTTTTTTATTTCCGCCTTCGAAAAAGACTGGATGGGGCACTAAGAAAAGATTTAAGTCTCTAGAAACATAATAGATTGACTTTTTCAAGTAATTATCAGTTACAGGGAACATTGCGATCTGCAACCGGGCCGTAAACGTTGTATTTTAGTTTGAACTATTTTTAAAAATAAATACTGTCAAGGACTCGATTTAATATATTCTATTCTATAATTCAACAAGATTGGGCGGCGGGCACCTACTGGAGTTCCAATGATTTCTTCTCGGGTCAGTAGGGTAATAACCAAGCTTTTCATGTTTATTTTCACTCGGTTTCCATACTTACCTATATATCTATATATTCCAGTAAGAACAATAGAACTATCCAATATTGCATAGACGTCACCAGAAGATGTTGATAATACAATTTGTTCTTGAGTTGGCATAGGTCCAAATTCTTGCCTTCCGGTTCTTATTTTAAGTGGTAAATCGGCAGAAAAAGTGTATTTTCGAAGTTCGAATATCCGGTGTGGACTCACATTGGTAAAAATTCGAATAAATTTAAATTGGGAAAGCGCATATCCACGTCCGTCGGAACAAACAATACTTGTAGGAGGAGCAATAAACCGAGCTGCAGGGGATCGTCTGACAGGAAGAGCAATGGACCTGGCAGGAGGAGACCTGGTCCTGTCACGAAGAGTAGTCTCGTCAAGAGGATGAGACATCTCAGGTCTTTCATTTCTTGCAGAAGAATATGAAGATCTACCACGAGGAACACAAGGAATAGGGTCTCCATTCGGTAGACATTCGAAAGGTGAACTTAAATCTACAATTAGAAATCTTGAATTAAATTTTTCTAACATTGATATTTCATGTACAAAAAAACGCTGATCCTTAAAAGTACGTCATAATCAGTGCAATTTTGAGTTACAACAAAAATTAGCCTTGCAGTGGGGGTTTTGTATAACATTATCAATAATTTATTAGATCATTCGCAAGTAGTAATTTACTCGCACCAGTGTTATAATAGGCATAATTAATTTACGGATAGCTTAAAAATCTTTTTTAGAGTATATTGCAAATTTATCATTGTATTTACCTATGAAAATAAGAAGGATTGCCAAGTTGAAGACCAGAGTATAAACGACTGCCATTTTTTCCAATAGAAGTAAAGTTGATTAATCTATCAATAAAGAAGTTAGTTAACAGTGAAACACAAAAATAGTCTAGTGCTCATTTATAGATTATATAATATAGCCTATAACCGTTATCTTAAAGATTACAGGCGTCACGCTTATACGTCTGAGATATTTACATTTGATTAGAGCGAGTTTCAAGGATAAAAATTTAATTACTATATTCGTTAAAACTGCTAGCACAATTTATATAATCTCTGAAGTTTTAGACAAATGTTTGATATATTTACCATAATTTTATATTAGGTAGACAAACCTGACCAATATTTTTTTATCCTAGACAAGAAATTTCTTAGAAATGCAATAAAGCGATTCTTTTCTCAAAAAGGTGTAGCCACGAAATCTCGCGTATATTCTTTTCGAAGGCAGGATTGGTCGCGACACTGCGCGTATATCACTCTTAGTAGATTCAGAAGTTTTCGAAAATTTCCTATAATTTGTAAACTGTATTCTTAAAGTATAATCTGCAAACTTTTTCACACTTATATTACTATACTTAGTTATTTCACACAATGTGTAGATAGTTTGTCAGCTTCTAGCAGGTTGTGTAGTAAGAAACAGTTACTCTATCAGTCTAATACATTTTTAGTAGATTTAGACAAGTAGCTCAAACGGACCTCGGCTTGCATGCGTATGGATATGGATGATAGAACCCCTATAAACGTACTCTCCTGGCGGGTTGAAAAGTATCCCTATAAATGGGCTCTCCTGGTATGCATGATTGTACTATGATAGAAGAATGAAAGAGCCTATCTGATAAGGGCTTTCTGGATCCCTGGGTCAAGGTCCCTCCCGGACTGATTCCAGTTTGTAATCGGCACAGGAAGGATCTGCAGCCCGCGCAGCGACTACGAAACAGACCGCCGTTGGCATGGTGGCCTGCGAACTGGTACTTATTGAGTGTCTCGCTCAATGCGACCACCCCGCTAAGTGATGGTTGTAAAGTGATCGTGCCCGTGGCACTTTGGAACCCCGGGGTTACGAAGGTGTTCTAACGGCCTCTCTGGGACACCGGACGACCTCATCGAGTAATTAGTTTTACCCTTGCATGCGGGGCTCTGCAGGGGCGGACCTTTGATTTCCCTAGCTACTCATGGGAACCAAAATGGATCACGCAAATAACACAAAAGAAGAAGGAGATACGTTGAAGGCAGAGAGGGGAAAGGGGTTGGGACCTAATAGGTCTAACATAAGACTTTCCTCCCAATCTGTCGCTCCGGCAACACCAACTCAGGCGGCTGCTGTGCACCCAGCTCTTCCGGGAGCATAGGGATTGGCAGTCCCTCTGAGTGAGGCTATGGAAACGGGAGCGGCAAATAAGCCCGCGAATAAGAAGAAATGCATCAACGGTTGCCTGAAAAGGAGACTCAAGAGGCAAGCGCAGTGGGATATTGGAGTAGCTGCAGTGCCTTGAACGTCGGCGACTACAGAGTCGATGAACAACACTGAGGCTCAGAAGCGAGGAAGTGGCTCAGATGGCACCCCACCGGGGGGAAGGTGGGGGTGAAAAGGCTCAAGGCAGCCCAGCAGTCGACGAACAGGGAATCTTCGGGTGTTGGATTGACAGCTGCTCAGAGGGCTGACACCCTGACGGTGATGGTGGAGGATATAAGCTACCCAGACTCGATTCTCGCTACAGATCAGTTTGAGCTTTTCAAGAAGGCTACCTGGAAAGCGCTCGAAAGAGTGTTCCCAAATCAATGGCAAAGAATCAGGACTTCCTTCTGTATATGAGGGGGAAGGCTCGTCTCTTAAGCTGGGTGCAGTTTAGTTGCTCTAAACGATGGTGAACATTACGGCGTGGTTCACCGGTGAACTGGAAGACCCTTCTGTGGTGCTCCGTCGTTTGAAGGTATTCAACCCCTCACTGAAGACAGCGTCCAGGCGAATCGTCAGGCACGATAGGCCGTTCTACCACTTTTCCAGGTCAACTTTAAGGTTGCCATCCAGGGGCAGGAAGAGCCTATCAGTGTACAGAAACATTCGGAGCAGACCTAAATGAGGAAAGGCGCCTCTGGTGTTTTGCAGAGGGGCAAGACTGCGAGGCACAAAGGTATCTCGCTAATCCAGCAGACCTGGTTAGTACGAGATTAGTAGTACTAAGTTAGTACAGGCTGCGAGGCTAAGGTATCCCGCTAATATATGAGTCCTGGTTAGTTGGAGATACCATTAGGGATTTAGGGGGCGGGTTTTGGTTACAGTGATCCTAAGGTGGCCAATTTAAGGGTTTGAATAGTGGCGTAGGGAGTCAATGTTGTCATGCTGCTTGGGTTGTGTTCCACTGATTTAGATATTCTTAACACGAGGGATCACTCTCTGTACCGTTGGTTTTGCAGATAACATCAAGAAGTGGAGAGTCTCAGATGAACCTACTCTCTCAGATCACTCAAAGATAGGGTTCGAGTTGGAATCCAGTGCACCTATGTGGGCCAGACGTCCAAGAAGAACAGACTGGGTTCAGATTTCCACGGAACTAAGAAGTGCACTTTCCGAGATACCCAGTTCAACTAGAGACGTGGAAACCCTGGAGATGTCGGCCGTGATTTTCATGAAAGCCATCAAGTTTACTTATGAGAGTAAGTGTCAACTTTCAAGATTCCGAAAGGCTGGGAAGACACACTGGGGGAATAGGAAACTCGAACAGCTTCGCAGGGAAACCAGAGAGAGCTTCAGACGTGCCAGTACTGGCAGAACGGAGGAAGTATGGACCTCATTTACGATAATCAGGGATGAATGTAGGCGTTCAAGCGTAAGGTAAAGCATGCAAGCTGAACCTACTTCTGCACAGACGTCGAGAAAGAAGCAGAGGCGGCTAGTATGGATAAACTGTTTTCTCGCAATCCGGACGCTGTTCTCAGCACTCTGAAATTGCCCGACAGGAGGTACTTAGAGTCTGACGGGGATACTTTGGCTCATCTGATTAAGGCATATTTTCCGGGCTTTACATAGTGAGGGTCAGGTGGGCTCTTAAGTTCTTCAGTCCTTAGAAGTCCCCTGGCACAGAGGGCATATATCCAGCATTCTTACAGAGGGCTGGTGAAATCATCGCAAGGCCAATTGTCAGACTTTCTAGGGCTAGTCTGACGTTAGTTTATGTTCCGACGGCTAGGAGGATTGCGAGAGTCGTTTTCATCCCGAAAAATTGGAACCTTTATGGACATTGAAGGAGTATTTAACTACACCTATGGAGAGGTGATCAGGGGGCCATGATCATACACGATGCGCCTATTGTAGTCGTAGAATGAAACTGTCACATGTTGACCAACAAGAACCTAACTACGACTAAGGGGATACTACGTTATATGGAACAATTGACTCTGTATGTCCGCAGGTAGGTGTTTTGTTAACCCTGCTGTGTTGTTCGGTAGTGGATGAACCGCTTCATCTGCTCACGATTCGGGGCCACCACGTTACAGGCTATGGAGACGATATACTAAGGATAGTAGATTCTTGGTGTAAGAAGACTGGACTATCACTCAATCCAAGGAAGAGCTAAATATCTAGGAGTTATTCTGGATAAGAGGCTGTCATGGAACAAGCACCTGGATAAGAAGGGCAAGAAGATAGTAGCGACTCTTTGGATCTACAGGAGAGCCATAGGGAAAAGCTGGAGCTTGAAACCGGAGACACTTATGCGGATCTAATCAGCGATCCTGCGACCCAAACTAACCTATGCAGCGGTGGTCTTGTGGAGCAGCGTCGAACTGTCTACTGTGAAGGTTCGACTGCAAAGGATCAGGGGACTGATTCTCAGAGGCATCACTGGTGCCTCGAAATCGACACTCACGATGGCTCTGGGGGCACTAACAGGTTTGGAGCCCCCAATCTCACCATCAAGGCCATGGCTGCAAAGGAGGCTTGCAGATTAAATATTGTAAACTATAGCAGTATCTTGAAAGTAGTGCGGATACCAATCGACATTGCGAGGAGGATGACACTGAGAATGCTCAGGGATCAACTTTCCACTTTTCGCTACGTCTTCAACAAGAAGTATTGAGTTATTCTATCCGTGAAAGTGGAAAGGCCACAGTTCTACAATCTGAGAGTATTGTAATATTATTCCCTTTTTGGTAAACAGAGAAATAATATACCTTCGGCACCGTAACCTCAAGACAATTTTATTC
>JAWWLR010000004.1:39976810-39987483 GCA_035041075.1 Acraspis erinacei | reverse complement strand
ATGCTCATTTCACGAGTACTTTGCTTCCCGTTCACGGTGTGCTTGAAAGGAATTTTGGATTTTTTCTGCAATTATAGATTTTTCTATTAGATATGTTGCGCTGTCTTCCTAAAAACATTTTAAGCTCGAAATTAAAATCTTTCATCGGTTCGTTTTCGAGATAAGGCCCTGTACTGTTCTTTTTCGAGTTTTACTGGGGAAAAGCCTAATAAATGTGTTCCAAGTTGCCTATATTTTTATATTTTGTAAGAATAACTTCTTCCAGTCCCAAAACTCAATACGCCCTTTGAGCCCTTTTTTAGGTAAGGTTCCTTTTTTGCAATTTTTGCGTGTTTCACTGAGAAAAGCCTAATGAAAGTGTTCGAAACTGCCGTTGCTTTTCACATCTTCTCAGAATAACGTATTTCAGTCCCAAAACTCAATACGCGCTTTGAGCCATTTCCAAGTTAGACCCTTTATCTACAACATTTTTCGAATTATACTGCAAAAGGCTAACAAAAGTCTTCCAATTTTTATTTTTTTCAAATTTTTCCTACAATTCTTCAATTCTAAGCTGAAAAGATGAATCACTCATCGGATCCTTTTCGGAAAAGGGCCTTTTTGTTACTTCTGCAAGCTTACTTCAAAAATTCGATAAAATTGTTTCATATTCAATGGATTTTTTTCAATATTTATATGAGTGTGTAATTTACGTTTAAAATTAAAATCTTTCTTTTGGCCCTTTTAGGATGAGGTCCTCTTTGGTATTTTTTTTAACTTGACTACAAAATATAATGAAAATATTTCACATTACATTTTTTCAATATTATTTATGATTATGTATTTTAAGCTTTAGTTTTAAGCAACATAAGAAATAAATCGATTTCAATATTAATGATTAAATAATACTTATATACAAGTAAAAACTCCCCAACACTTTATACATGTAATCCATTATATTCAGAAATGGTTCGCAATACAAAAAAAGACCCAATGAGTAACACATCTTTTCAGCTTAGAACTGAAGAAGTGTAGGAAATTAAAAAAAATTAAATTTGAAAGACTTTTGTTTGGCTCTTGCATTATAATTAAGAAATTTTTTTAGATGAAGTTTTGAGACTCACATAAGTTATTCTGAGAAAATGTAAAAAAGAAAGACAGTTTCGAACTCTTTCATTAGGGTTTTCCCAGGAAATTTCGCAAAAATTTCAAAAAAAGGCCTTATCTGTAAAAGGGCTTAAAGGGCGTATTCAATTATTGAGACTGAAATAAGTTATTATGAGAAAATGTAAAAAAGAAAGGCAGTTTGGAACACTTTCATTAGGCTTTTCCCAGTAAAACTCGCAAAAATTGCAGAAAAAGGGCCTTATCTCGAAAAGGGACAAATGAAAGATTTTTATTCTGAGCCTGAAATGTTTATAGGAAGTCGGCGCAACATATCCAATAAGAAAATCTAAAATGCCAGGAAAAAATCCAAAACAACTTTCAAACATACCGTGAGTTAGCAAATGTATATGCTTCCTCATAGAGGAAGCATATGTGTTTTTTAAATAATAGACAAACTAAGTTTTTTATTTTTATGAATCTAAGAACTGAAAATTACAAAAAATAAATAAAAAATTACATACAATGACGAGTCAGAAAAAACAAATTTTGTGTTTAAAATTGTAATTTTTCGAGCTGGAAAAGGGAGGGAGAAATCGTGTCGCACCCTCTCCCATTCCAAGCTTTAAGCTAAGTTAATTTAAGTTAATATTAAGTTTTCAGTTTAAAAAATTAACTTTCAAACAAGAGGTTGAATTTTTAAACAACAATTATTAGAATTTTTAAAGAAAAAACAGTGTAATTAAAAAAGTACGAATTAAAAAAAATGCAAAAAAAGAAATTTCCTACAAAAAAGATTAGTTTTTAATACGAAATTATGGCATTTGTTAGTTTCCCCCATAAATCATTGTAAAAAATGTGAAAACTGTACATTAAACCTTAATTCAGCAGACAATAATATTATATTGGTGAAATTTAAAACTACATAAAGAAAACTGCCCAATAATGAAAATATTAAATTTTTATTTTATGGCGTCCACTTTTACTTTTTATTAATCTTATAGGTACTGATATTATAGGATAGAATTATTTTATCTGCCAATTTATGATCAATAAGTCTTTTATATCCATACATAAAATTTGATTTATGTCGATGAAAATTTTTGTTGCGTTTAAAACAGATGTTCCAAATATTACGAATGAGCATAAATTCCTAAATCTTAAATACAGTGAATTAATATTACAGGTCAATCAATTTGCACCGAATCGAGGAATCTTTTCCGTTATTGTATCAATTTTCGATTATGTTAATGAACAAATTTTACTATAAAAACCCGTTTTTTAAATTATATGCATTACCATAGCTTCCCTACTTTTCAATCAAATATATCAATATTATAGGTCACTCGATTCAACTCGGATAAAAACATCTTTTCTATTCTCAGATCAACTTTAAATTATGAGAATGAGAAAATATTTAAGAAAAAAAATTGATTTTTAATATGATATAAATTACCATACCTTCCTTACTCTTTAATAAAATGTGTTAAAATTATAGGTTAATCGATTCGTCTTGAACCAACGAATGTTTTTTATTCATTTATTAATTTTGAATTATGTGAAGAAAAACAGTGTTCCTATAAAAAACGATTTTTTAAATATTATTATGTGCTAAAAAACACAATAAATGTTTTTAGAGATTCTTCTGTCAGTTTCAAGATATTATTGGTGAAAATAAAACCTCCAAATGCCATCAAATTATCTGCAACCCTTTTAAGTTATCGTGTGCAAAAGATAGTGTGACATACACACATCAAAAAACGCATTCCCATAAACATATACACACACATCCGGACAATTTTTTAGAAAATGTTTATTAGACATTTTTAAATTTAGGAAGGCTGAATTAAATTAATATAAATATTGCGGAAAATATTAAGATTGTAAAACTTTCTCTATGAGGAAGCAAAAAGATATTAAGAATGAAAAATCTGGAGTTGAATTTGCAGGAAGTTAAACAATCGTAAAAGCCATAGTAAAAGCTCAAAGTTGAGGAGGATCTAGGGCTTAAAGTTGAAACTCGTACATTAGAGGGAGAAAAGAGTAAGAACAATATGGCTAAAAAGAAAGCAAAGGTGAAAAGTGCAGGAAAGGGGGATTGTTCAATGAAAGAAAAAGAGCAGTTTAAGGAAAAGTAAAGGGTGGGATAGAAGTGAATGGGATGAGGAATGTAAAAAGAAGAAGAAGAAAGTGAATAAAGTATGTAATAAAATGGAGAAAAGGGAAAATCAGTAGAGAAGAATGCAGAGAAAGAAGGAGTATACTGAGTAGTGTGATAAAAAAAGAGGAGGGAAATAAAAGGTTGAAGAAGAGGTAGAAAAGGCTAGGATTTAAGATAATGTTTTCTAGGTAGTGCATAGAGAGAGAGGGTGGGCAGGGAGATGGAGAGGAGGACAGAGATAGAGAGAGGGATGATGGGTCGAGGAAAACCAGGATATTGAATATAGAATGGGAATAAGTAGTGTGTTCATATTCTGGAAGGGGTAGAGAAGAAAGTAATGAAAAGATTGAAAGATGATAGGAAAGGAGATGAGGAAGGCAACGTATTAAGGGAAGAAATATTTAAGGTGTTAGAAGTAATAAAAGATGGAAAGGCACCGGGTATAGATGACATTCCAAATTAATTCTGTAAATATGGAGGGCCAAAACTAAAGGAATAGGCATGGATAATTTCCAATAGAGTTTGAAGAGGAGAGGAGTGGTCAGAGTTATGGAAAGTAGGAGTAGTGGTGCACATATCGAAAAAAGGCAAGGAAGATGAGTTTCAGATTAGAGGAGAGTGACGCTAATGTAAACATTGAATAAAGTGCATGTACCAGTTTTATTAGAGAGGATGATGAAAGAGGTTGAGAAAAGAAGATAGATCCAGCGGATCAGACATCCGACAGACAAAATATATATACTGAATTATCTGATAAATAAAAGAATTAAAAGTAAGAGAGGGGAATTGATAGCCATTTTCGTAGACTTAAAAGCGGTGTTTGACTAATTAGACCTAGTCGAGATAAAAAAACTTATGTTGAAAAAGGGAATACAAGAGGGATTAATAAAGGCAGCTTCGGATATTTTTAATAAGACAAAAAGTAGGGTAAAGGTAGGAGAGCAAGTAGGCGATCGTTTCTTGTTGGTGAGAGAAGTCAGGCAAATATGTTCTGTGAGCCGGCTTTTATTTGATATATTAATTTCAGACTAAGAAGGAGAGATTTAAGGGAGAGGATGGGGATGAATTATGATCGAAAAAGAAAAAAAAGTATATATATTTATATATATACTGGCATACGCGAACGAGATGGTGTTGGTACAAAGATGGTGAGCTTAATTATACATAGGAATTGAGAAATACTTAGATGAGAGAAAGTCATATTTAAATGTAGAAAATACAAAGATAATAAGGTTTAGAAAAGGAGCAGAAAGAAAGAAAGAATTGACTGGGAGATGCAAGGGAGTAAAGTTAGAAGAAGTACAGAAGATTAAATGTTTGGTATATGCCTTGCAAAAAAAGAAAGACCATAGAACTCATATAAGAGAAGGTATACAAAAATGCGGCAGGGGTAATGCAACAAATATAGGGAATAAGAAAAAGAATGTTAAAGGAAGATAGGAGAAGAAGGCAAGTTGCCGAAAAAGTATTTGAAGAAGCTAAAAAAAGGAGAGGGAGAGCGATATAATTATCAAGATAGAATAAAGAAAGAGGGGAGTTTCCAGTGATAGAGATATAGGAGAGGGGATTCAAGTAAACCAAGAAGAATTGGAGAAAATGGATAGGGAAAGATATTTAATAGAAAGATGGGGGCTAATTTGAAATAAAAATATAGTGAATGGTCTATGATGATAAAAAGGAAGGAGTAATAAAGTATTTAGAAAAGGAGTAGAGAGAGAGAGAAGGAGCACAGAATAGTAAGATTTCGATTGGACAGCGAGCTAAGGAAAGGGATGTGTTTTAAAAAGACAGAGAACAGATTTAATTAATTTAAATTATTCATTTCATTTTGTAGGCCTTCAAACTAAAATTATTTCGCCTCAAAAGTTTAAATTCGAAAATATTTCAAGTTTCTTCATTTTTAAATTCTAAATGAGGAAAGTTACTAATTTTGTAATGTTTAGGTTTTTCAGTCACATATTTTTTAAGCGGATACAACTAATTTAAAATCAACAGTTCTTAATGCTTTTTTTAGAATTATCACATTTTTACGGACATTGAATTTGAGAATAAAAATTTGTGGAGGTTTGCACTTTTTAAATTTGAATATGTAAAAACAAGCACTTGGTGGGTTTTGTGCGGATAATAGGGTAAATCTAAGTAAGCACACAAATTCTTGCCCCCCTTAATTGCAACCTTATCTAATTCCTTACATAATACATTTTTTTCAGCACGCTCTTGCTCCATTAATTTCATTCTACTATATTTTTTAAGTATAATGCATATATTAATTATCGAGTGCAAGATGTCAAGGTATTTAAAAAGCTTTGGAAAATAAATCAAATGAAATTAAATTTCAAGGGATTCCTAGAAATTCTAAAGATTTTAAGCTATTTAAAGATCTTTTTAAAATGTTTACTAGATGTAAAGGGTTTATCTAATTTCAACGATTTCAAGGAATTTAAAAGGTTTTTGTAGGATTTATAAATATTGCAAGGGTTTTTTTGTAAAGAAATGTGGAAAATTAGTAAAATTATTTTAAATTTCGCGAGATTTAAAGGTGTTTCAAGTATTTTCGCAAGGGATTTCGAGAAAACTGCAAAATAAATAAAATGAAATAAAATTTCCAGGGCATTCAGAGCAATTCTAAAGATTTTAAGGGATTCTAAGGGATTTTTAAGAATGTAACAAGATTCAAAGGGTTTTATTGGATTTCAATGATTCCAAGGAAGTTTAAAGATTTCTAGAGATTAGACATTATTTAGAGAACTTAGAAAAAAATCAAAATTGGTAGCAATTCCAAAAATGTAAGGGGATTTTAAGGTATTTTAAAGAAATTTAAAAGATTCAAAGGATTTTATTGAATTTGAAGGGTTTAAAGGATGTTCAGATGCTTCTAGGGATTTAAAGGTTTTTTTATTCAGAGGATTGTGTAGAATACATTTAATTTAATTTACATTCAAGTGACCTTATCTTGTTTTTACTTATTTTAATTGACATTTGTGACTTCCAAAGGAAATATCACAACGGATTTCAAGGGATTCGAACAAACTTTAAGAGTTTTAAAAAATTTCAAAGAATTTCAGACAGTTTTGTAGGGTTTCTAAAGATTTCAAGGAGTTTTACCACAAATTTTGAAAATAACTTAAAGTAAATTAGGCTTTAAAGGATTTTATGCGTTTTCAATGATTTTAAGCGTTTTTAAATTATTTAAAGGAATTTCACAAGATTCAAATGGTTTTATTGAATTTCCGGGGATTTTAAAGAATTTCATGTATTTATAGTGATTAGAACTTTTTTTACAGAACTTTAATTAATCAGTTTAATTAAAATGGGTAAGCTATTTCATATAATTTCCGCTTATTCAATGCATTTTGACTATTTTAAAAGGAAAGTTTTGAATGGATTTTAAGGTATTCCAAAATAATTCAATAAATTTCAAGCATTTAAAAATATTTTTGTAGTATTTATAAACATTTCAAGAGAATTATTAAGAAATTTGGAAAATAAGTAAATTCAATTCAATTCCAAGGGATTCCTAGCAATTCTAAAGATTTCTAGCGATTTAAAGATATTTCAAAGAGTTTCGCAAGGTTCAAAGGATTTAATAGACTCTTCAATGACTTCAAGGCCGTGCAAAGATTTCTGTGGATTTTAACTTTATATTTTAGAGAACTTTAATGAATAAGTTTAATTTAATTTATATATCAGGAATTTCAAACGATTTGACTTAATTTGATGGGGTTTTAAGATTTTGAAAGATTTTAATGGATTTCAAGAATTTCCAAGGAATTTTAGGAAACAAATGTAATTTTATTTTAAAGGAATTCTATGGATTTTAACAATTTTACGGCGTATAAAGGAATTAAAATGATTTAAAAAGATTTAAAAGATTTAAAAGATTAAAGAGATTTAAAAGATTTAAAAGATATAAAAGATTTAAAGTTATTTGAAAAGATTGAAAAGAATTTCAAGAGATCAAAACATTTCGTGCAATGACTACAAAATCAAGAAAAAACTATTTAAATTTATAAAATCCATGGAATTTTCAGTAAACCCATGCTACCTTGAAATATTGCAATCTATTGTACACCAAAAATCCGGGTAATTAACTTCTCGAATTAAAATGAACAAAATTCTTGTTAAATTGTGATCTTGTTCTAAAAAAGCATCCTGCTGAATTATGCAGAGTTACAATAATAATAAAAAACAGATAATCGTGCTTGAAATAAAATAAAGAAAAGAAGGGTAAGAATGGTGAAAATATATCAGAGCGTGTTCTTTAATTCATGAGACAGCTCAGGTGAAGCGGATCCTCTACAAATTACTACAAGAAGAAGGTGGAAGAAGTCAATAAAAAGGCGATCAGTATTTCAAGAATGAAATGGGACGTGCGTCTGTTCTCTACAGATCACACGGGTAGCTAATAACGTTTAGGACTGGTTTCGATACCGCAGGATCGCCTTCGACTTACGATTCTGGTTCTCCTATGCGAGAGCACTGGCGCTTTTCTCACCCTTCTATACGAGGACGAAAGTATTTCCACAGTCGCATTCTGTGACTGACTCCCCTATCTCACAACTTTTTACGCGACATCTCTTCCTCATAAAACTTAATAAGCTTGGGTTTGTTGATCCTTGGAAAATTGCAGGACCCATCTCGCCACGACGCTTTATGTCCCAATCCTATTCTATCTTCTGGAAGAAGATAGGCAGCATCCATAATCGACATTTTACATCTTGTCTCCCCCACTCCCTAAGGGCTTTTAAAGCACCAAAAGCTTTCCTTAGCATTTGTATCTCTCAAGTCGCCAATTATATGAGACAATTTTTTATTCTCGAGGTATTAAAAGAATGAGGAGTCTCCCTTGAAAGAAAGTGATCACTGCCGAAAATAAAAGGATAGAAAACAATTTACGTGGATAGATGAAGGATATATCTAGATCAAAGGATTGATGATCATATAATACAGATACGTTTGTTAAGTATTAAAGTATAGAAAAGAATAGACGGCAATAAGCAGAGAATAGACTTGGGTAGAAACAGCACTCGCTACTTCTTCTTGCCCTTCGCCTTACCCATCCAACCCTTTCCCTTTTTACTTATCAATTACCTTTCTCAATTTTTGTAACCGCTTAAACCTTATCCTGCCTCTCCACCAGTTTTCCATACCAACCTCCTTTCTATTCCATTGTACCTGACGCATTTTCTCTCATCTTGCTTCTGCCATTCATCCCAACCTACTTTTTTTACTCCTTCCCCTATTTACCTTTCTTTACCTATTTCCTTCACCTGTTTCTTGCCATTTCTTTCAGCAATCGCCCATTCATCAATTACCTTCTCCTCTGTTCTCTAACTTTAATTTTAACGGAATACCCTCTACCTCCCGCCTACCCTTACCATTCTAACACACTTACTATTATTATTGATTCCTTAAAATTTTGCTACGCTCCCCTCACCACCACTTATCAACTTCCCATCACATTTTCGATAAACTCATATTCATAAACTTATCCGAAACTCACCCTCCATCCCGCCCATTTTTCTCTTCCATTCTACCTGCCACTCATTCCGTCCTACGTCAACAGTGTCCTCTTAGACCTTTCAATCCACCATCTGCCAGTCACAACTCATTTTCCTAAATTCCCCTCGTCACTTTCCTTCATGTTTATAACCGTTTCCTCGCATTAATTCCGATCCCCTTATTCCTTAAAACCCATCATCATCCACCCACATTTTGTTCAACAGGTTAAGATCACCTTTATTCTCTCTCCTTCCTTGTTCCAGAAACTCATCCCCACCCTCACAATTTTTCCTACCTTATTTCTTTCCGTTACGACTCACTATTCCCCTAACTAATCATCTTACCCGTTTATTCTAACTTTAACTGTAACTGAATAACCTCTCCTTCCTCTTTTCCTTAACATTCTAAAACCCTTACGATTCTCCTCGAACACTTAAACTATTTTTAAGTCCCCTTACCTTTCTACAACAACTGATTTCATCAACATTTCCCTATTCTCTTCATCCTCCCAATTACTCATTTGAATCCTTTCATTTTTCAATTACCCTTCCCAATTTCTCTAAACCTTTATCTCTACAATCCCCATCAACTGATTCGCCACCCCATCCTACTTTCTTTTCCACTCTACCTTCCTCTCATTCAACCCTACCCTCTTTCGCTTATCCTCCCCCTTTTTCTCACATTTTTTCTTACTCCTCCCAATCCCTTACTGGATAAAATGATAGATGTTAATAGAAGACGATTATACTTAGATAGAAAAACTGACATTATAATGGATAGTTGTAAATACTACCAGTCTAACCATATTTTTCACCAACTGCAACCCCATCATTTTTTTCTTCGTACACCTTAGACTTTTTTATTTGCCTCTTGCACCTCACAACTTCTTCTCCCAAACTTACATCTCTCCTTGCACTTCTCTTAACTTTTTAAACCCTTTTTATTTCTGGGAATCAATTTCCATCTCTATAACCCAATAAAAATTTTCCTCCCACCACATCTTATCAAACTCTTGAAGGCTGCCCTTGCCTCTCACCTTTTCCCAGCCATTTATTGCTCTTGATATTTTTTCGCTCTTGTTCCCGTTCAACTTCTTTTTTTGCCCTATTCCTCTCATATATAGTACTCGTCCTTTATTTTAGTTCACATTTGATTAGAAGTGGCTTTTTCGGACTGGGAATTAAGAAGGAATTATCTTATTCATATGAGAAAATATTTTTTGATATTTGAAGTACAATTATACTGTATCGGATGTATTTCGTCGCGTATTCAAGAGGACTCAATTGAGGTTGAACAACCTTCCAAGACCTTCCACGACCTAACACTCTATTTTTAATTCTGGAACAAAAGTCTTTACTGTTTTTACAACAGGAAAAATTTTTAATATAAATATAACAAAACTGTATTTTTTAAGGAATCTGTATTATCATCAGAGAATAACAGGAAATTCTGAACGTCTTTTCACACTAGATGAGGCTATGAACTATCCAGTTTTTAAATTAAAAGGTTGTTGAAAAAAGATATTCTCCTTCGGTCTATGATGATAAGAAAGGTTCCTTGAAAATTTTAACTTCTAAAACCTGGGAAAATAATACTTGCATTTCTGAAAAATGTCTTCTTTCGATCTCTCAAGTAGCTTAAGGGAAAAGCAACCGATCTTAATTCGAAAGTTCTGTGGTTCGATTCTTAGTGGAGCGAAGGAGAAGATCTTTTTCTTAATTAATTTAAGAAATGCTTCATTCATAGCTGTATCTAGTGTGAAAAGACGTTAAGAATTTCTGTTATTCTCTGATCATTAAGGTAAATGCACCAGTTTGCGTCCGTGTAAGGGTAACGACAGAATTCAAGACCAATAAAAAAGTGTAATCCATTCCGATTCGCTAAAAAACTGTTACTGATCTAAGAATATATATTATTTTATAGAAAA